>JARBWK010000011.1:13097885-13322885 GCA_030556195.1 Anolis apletophallus
TACTTCATAACAGTAATTTTGCTACTGTTTATTTATTTATGTATTTTATTTGTCATGTTTCTATACCCCCCTCTCAGCCCGAAGGCGACTTGGGAGAGTTTATACAAGGCAGTCTCTGCCCTCAATACAACACAGCAACAAGGCAACCCCCCCCCCCCAACCATATAATATTTATTTATTTATTTAATTGGACTTCTTAGTCGCCCTTTCCCGCAGGCTCAGGGCGACTCACATAAGAACCACGAAACACAATAAAATAGTTTAAAAAACAGTTAAAAACACAGTGGCAGATCCACCTATTAAAATTAATAACAAATTAACAATTAAAAACATACAATTGCAGTCTCAGCGTCATGTTGAAATCAGTTTCCATCGCATCGTCATCATTCCATATATCTAATTTAGCCTTATATTTCATCAGCAAATGCCTGCTCAAACAGCCAGGTCTTGACTTTCTTGCAAAACGTCAGGAGGGAGGGGGCTGATCTGATGTCTTTAGGGAGGGCGTTCCAAAGCCGAGGAGCCACCACTGAAAAGGCCCTGTCTCTCGTCCCCGCCAGTCGCGCCTGCGAAGAAGGCGGGACCGAGAGCAGGGCCTCTCCAGATGATCTTAAACATCTCGATGGTTCATAGGGAGAGATGCGTTCGGACAGGTAAGTTGGACCCGAACCGTTTAGGGCTTTAAAGGCTAAAGCCAGCACTTTGAATTGTGCCCGGTAGCAAACTGGCAGCCAGTGGAGCGAGTTGTACACTCTCTGAATGCTGCTCCTGTTATTAACCTGGCTGCTGTCCGTTGGACTAGTTGCAGCTTCCGAACAGTCTTCAAAGGCAGCCCCACATAGAGAGCATTGCAGTAATCTATACGGGATGTAACCAGAGCATGGACCACCGTGGCCAAGTCAGACTTCCCAAGGCACGGGCGCAGCTGGCGCACAAGTTTTAACTGTGCAAATGCTCCCCTGGTAGAAAAGAGACTCCACCACACTCCCAGGCAACCCATGCCACTCTCCAAGAAGTTCTTCCTAATCTTTTCAGTCGAAGCTGTTTTCCTGCCATTTGAACCCATTGCTCCCCTGTGTCCAGGTCTGTAGAGAAGCGGAAAGTCAGTGTCCCCCGCCCCCTCCTCAATGGGACACCCTTTTAGACCTTGAAACATGGTTCTCATGTTCCCTCTCTACCGTCTCTTCTCCCAGCTAAGCATCCCTCAGGGAGAAGGAAAAATAGAAAGAAGGATGGGAGGGAGGGAGGAAGAGAAGGATGGAAGGAAAGAAGGCCAGAAGGAAATGGAGAAAGAGAGAGAAGGAGGAGAAGGGAGGGAGGGAGGAAGGCAGGAGAGAGGGGGGGAGGAGGGAGGAAAAAGAAGGAAGGAAGGAAGGAAGGAGAAAGAGAGAGGGAAGGAGGGAGGAAAAGGAAGGAGAAAGAGAGGGAAGTAGGGAGAAAAGAGAAGGAAAGAAGGAAAGAGAAAGAGAGGGAGGAAAAATAAGGAAGGAAGGAGAAAGAGAGAAAGAAGGAGGGAGGAAAAAGAAGAAAGGAAGGAAACAGAGAGAGGGAAGGAGGGAGGGAGGAAAAAGAAGGAAGGAAGGAAGGAGAAAGAGACGGGAGGAGGGAGGAAAAAGGAAGGAAGGAAAAGAGAGGGAAGGAATGAGGAAAAGAAGGAAGGAAGGAGAAAGAGAGAGGGAAGGAGGAAAAAGAAGGAAAGAGAGAGGGAAGGAGGGAGGAAAAGGAAGGAAGGAAGGAAGGAAGGAGAAAGAGAGAGGGAAGGAGGGAGGAGAAGGAAGGAAGGAAGGGAGGGAGGGAGAAGAACGAAGGAAGAGAGGAGGGAAGGAGGGAGGAAAAGGAAGCAAGGAGAAAGAGAGAGGGAAGGAGGGAGGAAAAGGAAGGAAGGAGGGAGGGAGGGAGAAGAAGGAAGGAAGGAGAAGGAGGGAAGGAGGGAGGAAAAGGAAGCAAGGAGAAAGAGAGAGGGAAGGAGGGAGGAAAAGGAAGGAAGGAGGGAAAAGAGATGGAAGGAAAGGCAAAAAGGAAGGAAGGAAAGACGAACGAAAGGGTAGAAGGGAAGGATGGAAGGTAGGCAAGGAGGGAGGAAAAAGAGAAGGAAGGAAGGAAGATCGGAAGGGAAAGATGGAAGGTAGGGAAGGAGAGAGGAAAGAGGGAAGGAAGGAAGAAAGACAGGGGGAAGAGAAGGATGGAAGGGCAGGAGGAAGGAAATAGGGAAGGAGGGAAGGAAAAGGAAAGAGAAGGATGGAAGGAAGGAAGGGAAGGAGGGAGGAAAGAGGGAAGAAAGGAAGGGGAAAGGGAACGAGGAGGGAAATAGGGAAGAAAGGAAGGATGGAAGGGGGAAGGAAATAGGGAAGGAATGGGGAAGAGAAGAATGGAAGGAAGGAAGAGAAGGAGGGAGGAAAGAGGGAGATAAAGAAGGGAAGGAAGAAGGAAAGAGAGAGGGAAGGAAGGATTGGATGGGATAAGAGAGGAGGGCCTGAGAAAAGATCCCTGGGCCTGTGTTTGCCCTTACCTGGGTTAGAATGAGAGAAAAAGGCAAGGCCAAGGGCACATGATGATCGCCCGGATGAAGTGTAGACACAACTTCGAGTTTCCCTGCTGACCCCTCCTTTAACTCTCCTATAATATTGATTCTATAATAGTTACCACCTATATGTTTCTTATGTACCTTTTAGTCTTATTACAGCCATGGCACCTGTTAGGGTTTGGTTCCAGGGCTTACCAAAAATCTATGGATATTATTCCAGTCCAATTATATATACCAATGGCAGCGTAAAGTGGTCTCCTTGATATGAAATGGCCAAATCAAGGTTTGGGATTCTTTCAGATCTATTTTCAAGCTGTGGGTGCGATTTGATATCCATAGCTGCAAAATCCGTGGTTATGGAAGGCCAAATTAGATATAGTCTCTACATCTGATACTACGTAAGTACATATTTCTTTCAATTTCTGGAATTATAGTGGCTGAATTGAGGTTGTTTGACCATCTATGAGTACGAGAGAGGTAAAGTGAGCCAGATGAGGAAGGGCAGGAGTGTTGTTGTGTGCCTTTGGGCCATTTACAACATATAATGAACCAATTATGGGGTTTTCTGGGGCTGAGAATGTGTGACCTGCACAAAGTAAGGTGGTGTCTGTCTGTCTGTCTGTCCATCTTTTTCTCTGGGAGCTTAAGTTGGCAGGACCCTACCTACCTATCTATTAATCATATATGCCAGGACCGTTGTGTCTATCTATCTATCTATCTATCTATCTCTATCTCTCTCTCTCTCTCTCTCTCTCTCTCTCTCTCTCTCTCTCTCTCTCTCTCTCTCTCTCTCTCTCTATCTATCTATCTATCTATCTATCTATCCTTTTCTCCAGGAGCTTAAGGTGGCAGGACACTCCCTCCCTCCCTATTAATCATATATGCCAGGAACTTAAGGTGGTGTTTATCTGTCCGTCCATCCATCCATCCATCCATCCTTTTCTCCAGGAGCTTAATGTGGCAGAACCCTACTTACCTACCTATTCATCATATACGCCAGGAGCTTAAGGTGGTGTATGTCTGTCTGTCTGTCCATCTATCCATCCATCCATCCTTTTCTCCGGGAGCTTAAGGTGGCAGAACCCTACCTACCTACCTATTCATCATATACGCCAGGAGCTTAAGGTGGTGTCTGTCTGTCTGTCCATCCATCCTTTTCTCCGGGAGCTTAAGGTGGCAGGACCCTACCTACCTACCTACCTATTAATCATATATGCCAGGAGCTTAAGGTGGTGTCTATCTATCTATCTATCCATCCATCCATCCATCCATCCATCCATCCATCCATCCATCCATCCATCCATCCATCCATCCTTTTCTCCAGGAGCTTAAGGTGGCAGAACCCTACCTACCTATTCATCATATACGCCAGGAGCTTAAGGTGGTGTCTGTCTGTCTGTCCATCCATCCTTTTCTCCGGGAGCTTAAGGTGGCAGAACCCTACCTACCTACCTACCTATTAATCATATATGCCAGGAGCTTAAGGAGGTGTCTATCTGTCTCCATCCATCCATCCATCCATCCTTTTCTCCAGGAGCTTAAGGTGGCAGAACCCTACCTACCTATTCATCATATATGCCAGGAGCTTAAGGTGGTGTCTGTCTGTCTGTCTGTCTGTGCATCCATCCTTTTCTCCGGGAGCTTAAGGTGGCAGAACCCTACCTACCTACCTACCTACCTATTAATCATATATGCCAAGAGCTTAAGGTGGTGTCTATCTATCTATCTATCTATCTATCCATCTATCCATCCTTTTCTCCAGGAACTTAAGGTGGCAGGACGCTACCTACCTATGTACCTACCTACCTACCTATTAATCATATACTCCAGGAACTTAAGGTGGTATCTATCTATCTATCATCTATCACAGGAGCTTGTTGGACACGGCCCCACCTATGCCCTCAGCCGCCATTTTTAATTTTTTTAAAAAATCGATTTTTTTAAAATGGCGGCCGGGGAAGTGAGGCGGGGCAGGGAGGAGGAAGAGAGCTAGCTCCTCCTTTGGCGCCCCCCCTCCCTACCTAGGAAGGGAGGGGGGCGCAGGGCAGAAGGCGGCGCCAAGAGCAGCGCGTCACAGGCCTGGCGTGACGCGCTGCTCTTTACGCCGCCTCCCTCTCCTTCGGCGGCTCCCCCAGCCTAGGAAGGGAGGGGCGCCGAAAGGAGCAGTAGGCGGTGCCAAGGGGCAGCGCGTCACGCCAGGCCTGTGACGCGCTGCCGTTGCGCGCCTTCTGCTGCCGCGCCCCCTTCCTAGGGCAGGGGAGCCGCTGAAAAAGGGCAGGCGGCGCCAAGAGCAGCGCGTCACAGGCCTGGCGTGGCGCGCTGCTCTTGGCACGCCTCTCCCCCGGCGGCTCCCGGCCTAGGAAAGGGAGGCGCCGAAAATAGGCGGTGCCAAGAGCAGCGCGTCACTCCAGGCCTGTGACGCTGCTCTTGGCGCCGCCTCCTCCCCTTTCGGCGGCTCCCCGGCCTAGGAAGGGGGGGCGCCGAAAGGAAGAGTAGGCGGTGCCAAGAGCAGCGCGTCACGCCAGGCCTGTGACGCTGCTCTTTGCGCCGCCTACTCCTCCTTTTCGGCGGCTTTAGGAGGGCGGGGCCTGGGCTGGGGGCGGGGCCGAGTGGCCCCGCAGGTCATCAGTGATCTCTTATCCGGCCCTGGACCCGCCAGAAGTTGGACAGCACTGATCTATCAGATTCTCTGAGAGACTAAGGTGGCACCTATCTATCTTATTTATTTATTGTTTCAGGAGACAACCAAACAGTTGTATTGTATTTAAGAAACAACAACAACAACACACACACACACACACACACAAAGTTTGCAAACTTGGCATTTTCTGGGGCTGAGAATGTGTGACCTGCACAAAGTAAGCTTTTATGGCTGAGTGGAGTTTCAAACACTGTCCTCGAGAGTCATACCCCAGTGCACAAACCATTACACCATTCTGGTTCCAACAATAGCCTAGTTACCCTATATCGGTTCAAAATTGTGCTTTCTTCATCCATTGTCTTCTCCCGATGATGAAATTCTTCTGTTCACCTCTAGGGGGAGGATTTATTTAGCTGTTCAGAATACTTTGCCTCCCTCTAGTGGTCACATAAGGTATGATTGTAAAATTCCTCAGTCTTGGGCTGCTGTGAGTTTTCCAGGCTGTCTCGCCATGTTCCAGAAGCATTCTCTCCTGACGTTTTGCCCACGCATCCTCAGAGGTTGAAGGGTCTGTTGGAAACTAGGCAAGTAGGGTTTATATATCTGTGGAAAGCCCAGGGTGGGAGAAAGCACTCTTGTCTGCTTGAGGCAAGTGTGAATGTTGCAAATGGCCACCATGATTAGCACTGAATGGCCTTGCAGCTTCAAAGCCTTGCTGGTTCCTTCCTGGGGTAATCCTTTGTTGGGAGGTGTTAGCTGGCCCTGATTGATTCTTGTCTGGAATTCCCCTGCTTTTTGAGGGCTGCTCTTTATTTACAGCCCGGAAAACTCACAGCAACCCACAAGAATGCAGGAAAATCGCATTCAAAGCACCCCCGACAGATGGCCATCCAGCCTCTGTTTAAAAGCTTCCAAAGAAGGCGCCTCCACCACACTCCGGGGCAGAGAGTTCCACTGCTGAACGGCTCTCACAGACAGGAAGTGCTTCCGAATGTTCAGATGGAATGTCCTTTCTTGTAGTTTGAAGCCATTGCTCCATAGCATCCTATCTTATCATTCTTGCTGCTGGACCTGCCCAAACTTGGGTTCTCTTAGACTCAGTGCTGACGCTTGATGCTCAGGTGTCGGCGGTGGCTGGGAGAGCCTTTGCACAGTTAAAACTCGTGCGAAAATTGCGACCATACCTTGTGAAGTCTGACTTGACTACGGTGGTCCACGCCTTGGTTACCTCTAGATTGGATTACTGCAATGCACTCTACGTGGGGCTTCCCTTGAAGATGGCCCGGAAACTTCAACTTGTCCGACGTTCGGCTGCCAGATTAATAACTGGGGCAGGTTATAGGGAGCGATCGACCCCCCTATTTAAAGAGCTCCACTGGCTGCCGTTTATTTTCTGGGCCCAATTCAAGGTGCAGGTGATTACCTATAAAGCCCTAAACGGTCTGGGACCCGCCTACCTTCGTGACTGGCTCTCCTCCCACGAACCAGCCCGATCCATTCGCTCCTCAGGGGAGGCCCTCCTTTCGCCCCTGCCAGTCTCACAGACCCGGCTTGTGAGCACTAGGGAGAAAGCCTTCTCCTCTGTGGCCCCCCGCCTTTGGAATTCCCTCCCGGGAGAGATTAAGAGTGCCCCCTCACTGGAATCCTTCAAAAAACAACTGAAAACCTGGTTTTTCCACCAGGCCTTTGGAGATTAGACTCCCCAAATGCCCCCGTCTTTTGGCGAGACCTCCTCTCCCCTATGTGATCCTTTATGTTCTGACACTACTCCAGTTATCTCCTGAGTTTTTAAACATTTTATATGTACATGTGGCCCGCCCTGTCGTTCCTGTTTTAGATTCACCTATGTTGTTGTGTTTAATGTATTGTGTTTATTGCTTTTATTGTGTTTACTGTTTTCTGATGTTTTTGATATTTTTTGTGATTTGTTGTTCGGGCACGGCCCCATGTAAGCCGCTCTGAGTCCCCTTTGGGGAGATAGATGCGAGTTATAAATAAAGTTGTTGTTGTTTTTATTATTATTATTATTATTATTATTGTATCCTTTGTAGAATAAGTCATCTCGAAGTGGACACATAACTCCAGATGAGGCCTAACGATCATGGAATGTAGTAGGACTATTTCAACCCTTGTGTTTTGAAACCATAGTCCTATAAATGCAGCGGTCCTCAACTGTCCTAATCCTGTGACCCCTTAATAGAGTTCCTCATGTTGTGGTGACCCCCCCCCCCCCAACCATAACATTATTTTCGTTGCTACTTCATAACTGTAATGTTGCTACTAGTAGGAATCGCAATGTAAATATCTGATATGCAGGATGTATTTTCATTCACTGGACCAAATTTGGCACAAATACCCGATACGCCCAAATTTGAATACTGGTGGGGTTGGGGGAGGGGGATTTTATTTTGTCATTTGGGAGTTGTAGTTACTTGGATTTATAGTTCACCTACAATCAAAGAGCATTCTGAACTCCTCCAACAATGGAATCAAACCAAACTTGGCACACAGAACTCCCATGACCAACAGCAAATCCTGGAAGGGTTTGCTGTGCATTGATCTTGAGTTTTAGATTTGTAGTTCACCTATATCCAGAGAGCACTGTGGACTGAAACAATGATCGATCTGGACCAAACTTGGCACGAATCCTCAATATGCCCAAATGTGAACACTGGTGGAGTTTGGGGAAAGTAGACGTTGACATTTGGGAGTTGCAGTTGCTGGGATTTATAGTTCACTTACAATCAAAAAGCATTCCGAAATCCATCATCAATGGAATCAAACCAAACTTGGCACACAGAACGCCCACAACCAACAGAAAATACTGGAAGGGTTTGGTGGGCATTGACCTCAAGTTTTGAAGTTGTAGTTCAACTACAATCAAAGAGAATTCTGAGCCCCACCAACAAAAAAAATATTTATCATGTCATGAGCGAACCAAACAATTGTATTGTATTAAACACACACATACACAAAGTTTGCAAACTTGGCATTCTTTTAAATGTCCTTTGACCAGTAGCTGGCCACTTGGAGTGCCTCTGGAGTGCCCCACCAACAATAGAATTGGGCCAAACTTCCCACACAGAATCCTTATGTCTTGAAGGGACTCGCGGGCAGGCTCTCTCCAGCCTCGCATGCTCTCCCTTGCCCATACATGCACCGAGCACGCCTGCTTTCCCCATCCTGCTTGGAGTCTCAGGAACAGGCCGGCCAATCCGAGTGGAGGAGGGCTTTTGGTGGGAGGCTTCACCATCTGTTTCCAAAAAGGAAAAGAAGGACAGGTAGAGAGATCTTCAACCTTCTCTGCCAAAGGGGTGCCTAAGATCATCAGAAATATATGTTTTCTCACAACCCCCACAGGGGTCCCAATCCCCAGGTTGAGATACACTGTATGAATGCAACCTAGTATATTTTTTGCCTTGTTTGCTGCAGCGTCACGCTGTTGGCTCACATTTCCGTTTTCCTTCCTCCTTTCCCCACAGGGGACTGTCTAGACAACAGTGTGGCCTCTCCCAGCACAGGAGATGACGACGACTTGGACCGAGACAAAAAAAGGAACAAGAAGCGAGGGATCTTCCCCAAAGTGGCCACAAATATTATGCGCGCCTGGCTATTTCAACACTTGTCGGTAAGAAGTGGAAATCTTTGCAGCAACCAAAGTTTCCGTGTTGGGAAATGGTGAGGATAAAGACAGAAAAGGGTTAGATGTGGGCTAGGCCTGGGCAATCATGGTTCTAAATGGTTCTAAAGTACTTACAAAACTAAAGTTCTGGGGGTGAACACTAGGTGGCGCTGGTGCTTTGCTTCTACGGTGTTGCTAAAGTTCTGGTGGTGAACACTAGGTGGCGCTGGTTCTTTGCTTCTACAGTGTTGCTAAAGTTCTGGTGGTGAACATTTCAGAACTCTAACAAAACTTTCAAAATTTTGTTATAAATGGCAGTTCCTAATTGGTTCTGTCTTAAAAATCGCCAATAATGAAATAATAATGAAGTTTTGAAAGTTTCATTAGAGTTCTGAAATGTTCACCACCAGAACTTTAGCAACACTGTAGAAGCAAAGCACCAGTGCCACCTAGTGTTCACCTCCAGAACTTTAGCAACACTGTAGAAGCAAAGCACCAGCACCACCTAGTGTTCACCACTAGAACTTTAGCAACACTGTAGAAGCAAAGCACCAGCACCACATAGTGTTCACCACTAGAACTTTAGCAACACTGTAGAAGCAAAGCACCAGCGCCACCTAGTGTTCACCACTAGAACTTTAGCAACACTGTAGAAGCAAAGCACCAGAGCCACCTAGTGTTCACCACCAGAACTTTAGCAACACTGTAGAAGCAAAGCACCAGCGCCACCTAGTGTTCACCACTAGAACTTTAGCAACACTGTAGAAGCAAAGCACCAGCGCCACCTAGTGTTCACCACCAGAACTTTAGCAACACTGTAGAAGCAAAGCACCAGCGCCACCTAGTGTTCACCACTAGAACTTTAGCAACACTGTAGAAGCAAAGCACCAGCACCACCTAGTGTTCACCACTAGAACTTTAGCAACACTGTAGAAGCAAAGCACCAGCGCCACCTAGTGTTCACCACTAGAACTTTAGCAACACTGTAGAAGCAAAGCACCAGAGCCACCTAGTGTTCACCACCAGAACTTTAGCAACACTGTAGAAGCAAAGCACCAGCGCCACCTAGTGTTCACCACCAGAACTTTAGCAACTCTGTAGAAGCATAGCACCAGCGCCACCTAGTGTTCACTACCAGAACTTTAGCAACACTGTAGAAGCAAAGCACCAGCGCCACCTAGTGTTCACCACCAGAACTTTAGCAACACTGTAGAAGCAAAGCACCAGCGCCACCTAGTGTTCACCACCAGAACTTTAGCAACACTGTAGAAGCAAAGCACCAGCGCCACCTAGTGTTCACCACCAGAACTTTAGCAACACTGTAGAAGCAAAGCACCAGCGCCACATAGTGTTCACCACTAGAACTTTAGCAACACTGTAGAAGCAAAGCACCAGCGCCACCTAGTGTTCACCACTAGAACTTTAGCAACACTGTAGAAGCAAAGCACCAGCGCCACCTAGTGTTCACCACCAGAACTTTAGCAACACTGTAGAAGCAAAGCACCAGCGCCACCTAGCCAGAACTTTAGCAACACTGTAGAAGCAAAGCACCAGCGCCACCTAGTGTTCACCACCAGAACTTTAGCAACACTGTAGAAGCAAAGCACCAGCGCCACCTAGTGTTCACCACCAAAACTTTAGCAACACTGTAGAAGCAAAGCACCAGCGCCACCTAGTGTTCACCACCAGAACTTTAGCAACACTGTAGAAGCAAAGCACCAGCGCCACCTAGTGTTCACCACCAGAACTTTAGCAACACTGTAGAAGCAAAGCACCAGCGCCACCTAGTGTTCACCACTAGAACTTTAGCAACACTGTAGAAGCAAAGCACCAGCGCCACCTAGTGTTCACCACCAGAACTTTAGCAACACTGTAGAAGCAAAGCACCAGCGCCACCTAGTGTTCACCACTAGAACTTTAGCAACACTGTAGAAGCAAAGCACCAGCGCCACCTAGTGTTCACCACCAGAACTTTAGCAACACTGTAGAAGTAAAGCACCAGCGCCACCTAGTTTTCACCACTAGAACTTTAGCAACACTGTAGAAGTAAAGCAGCAGCAGCGCCACCTAGTGTTCACCATCAAAACTTTAGCAACACTGTAGAAGCAAAGCACCAGCGCCACCTAGTGTTCACCACCAGAACTTTAGCAACACTGTAGAAGCAAAGCACCAGCGCCACCTAGTGTTCACCATCAGAACTTTAGCAACACTGTAGAAGCAAAGCACCAGCACCACCTAGTGTTCACCACTAGAACTTTAGCAACACTGTAGAAGCAAAGCACCAGTGCCACCTAGTGTTCACCACTAGAACTTTAGCAACACTGTAGAAGCAAAGCACCAGCGCCACCTAGTGTTCACCACCAGAACTTTAGCAACACTGTAGAAGCAAAGCACCAGCGCCACCTAGTGTTCACCACCAGAACTTTAGCAACACTGTAGAAGCAAAGCACCAGCGCCACCTAGTGTTCACCACCAGAACTTTAGCAACACTGTAGAAGCAAAGCACCAGCGCCACATAGTGTTCACCACCAGAACTTTAGCAACACTGTAGAAGCAAAGCACCAGCGCCACCTAGTGTTCACCACCAGAACTTTAGCAACACTGTAGAAGCAAAGCACCAGCGCCACCTAGTGTTCACCACCAGAACTTTAGCAACACTGTAGAAGCAAAGCACCAGCGCCACCTAGTGTTCACCACCAGAACTTTAGCAACACTGTAGAAGCAAAGCACCAGCGCCACATAGTGTTCACCACCAAAACGTTAGCAACACTGTAGAAGCAAAGCACCAGCGCCACCTAGTGTTCACCACCAGAACTTTAGTTTTGTAAGTACTTTAGAAACATTTAGAACCATGATTGCCCAGGCCTAATGTGGGCACAAAAAGTGATGGACATAATGGGGATTATGGGAATCAAGACCCAGAACATAACTTTCCATGCTCTATTCCTTCTTGTAACTCATGTTGGACTATCCCAAATGAGAGAGGCAGGGAAATTCGTACTGTGGAGTGATATTCCTCTCCAGTGGTCTCAGGCAAAAGCAAACTGCTGCATCCTCTCCTCACTTATGTATGTTGTTTGGCCACAAATGTCTCTGTTTTCAGGGTTGGATGCAGTAATTGCTGCTAGTTTATTGCTCATTGCTCCTCTTCTCTGCCCACTGGCAGCTGTTTTCCAAGCAGCGGGCAGGCCGCTTGCTCTCTCGGTGGGCATTTTTCCATGCCCGCCACCCAGGCGTTCTCCCTTCCCCGGCCTTGGCTCTCCGTGCCGCCTGCTCGCAGCGCTGCCAGGCAATTAGGCAGGGCCTCTCCCTGGTTAGTTAAACAAAGGCGAGTTAATGAGCGCTGGCCAATTAGTGGCTAATTGAAGGAGCTATAAAGCTATTAGAGGCTGGTGAAGGGTAATCAATTCTAGTCAATTACCCTGAACGTATTGGCATGGAGGGAGGGGGGTACGGAGGGGGGGCATGGTGGCTTTCTGAGGCTGAGCATCTATGGCGAAAGGAATAAAGGAAATAAAGGAAAAAGTGTCCTATGTCATAGAATCATGGCCATCCAGTCCAACCCCCTGCCAAGAAGCAGGACAATCGCGTTCACATTGTCAGGTCATGGGATAGCTCGGGTGTGTCTGTCTGTCTGTCTGTCCGTCCATCCGTCTGTCCATCCATCCATCCTTTTCTCCAAGAGCTTAAGGTGGCAGGACCCTCCCTCCCTACCTATTCATCATATATGCCAGGAGCTTAAGGTGGTGTCTGTCTGTCGGTCTGTCTGTCCATCCATCAGTCCATCCATCCTTTTCTCCAGGAGCTTAAGTTGGCAGGACCCTACCTACCTACCTACCTATTAATCATATATGCCAGGAGCTTACGGTGGTATCTATCTATCTATCTATCTATCTATCTATCTATCTATCCTTTTCTTCAGGAGCTTAAGGTAGCAGGACACTCCCTCCCTCCCTATCTATTAATCATATATGCCAGGAACTTAAGGTGGTGTTTATCTGTTTATCTGTCTGTCTGTCTGTCTGTCTGTCTATCTATCCGTCCATCCATTTCTCCAGGAGCTTAAGGTGGCAGGACCCTACCTACCTATTAATCATATAAGCCAGGAGCTTAAGGTGATGTCTGTCTGACCGTCTGTCTGTCTGTCCATCCATCAGTCCATCCATCCTTTTCTCCGGGAGCTTAAGGTGGCAGGACCCTAACTACCTAACTAACTACCTACCTATTAATCATATATGCCAGGAGCTTAAGGTGGTGTCTATCCATCCATCCATCCATCTATTCATCCTTTTCTCCAGGAACTTAAGGTGGCAGGACGCTACCTACCTATGTACCTACCTACCTATTAATCATATACTCCAGGAACTTAAGGTGGTATCTATTATTTATTATTTCCACCATTTCTACCCCGCTCTTCTCAACCCCCGAGGGGGGACTCAGAGCGGCCTAACAACGGCAACAATTCGATGCCAAAAACACAGTGTGTGTGTGTGTGTGTGTATTAGAAAACCAAAAACAGTCAGAATTAAAATACATTAAAATACAGTTAGCATTAAAATACATTAAAATACAATTAGCATTAAAATACATCATGTACATTCACATAAGTTAATAAGTTATCTATCTATCTATTAATCAAATTCTCTGAGAAACTAAGGTGGCACCTATCTATCTTATTTATTTATTGTTTCAGGAGCAAACCAAACAGTTATATTGTATTTTAAAAACAACAACCACACACACACGCACACAGTTTGGAAACTTGGCATTATACTAAATGTCCTTTGACCAGTAGCTGGCCACTCAGAGTGCTTCTGGTGTTGCTATAAGAAGGTCTTCCATTGTGCATGTGACAGGGCTCAGGTTGCATTGTAGTAGGTGGCCTATCTATCTATCTATCTATCTATCTATCTATCTATCTATTGTTATCGATTTATCTTTATCTATCAGTCCTTTTCTCCAAGAATTTAAGATGACAGGATTCTATCTATCTATTGTTATCTACTTATCTCTATCTATCTATCTATCTATCTATTTATCTATCTATCTATCTATCTATCTATCTATCATTCCTTTTCTCCAAGAGCTTAAGGTGGCAGAATTCTATCTGTCTGTCTGTCTGTCTGTCTGTCTGTCTATCTATCTATCTATCTATCTATCTATCTATCATCTATCATTTCTTTTCTCCAAGAGCTTAAGGTGGCAGAAATCTGTCTGTCTGTCTGTCTGTCTGTCTATCTATCATTCCTTTTCTCCAAGAGCTTAAGGTGGCAGAATTCTATCTGACTGTCTGTCTGTCTGTCTATCTATTTATCTATCTATCTATCATTCCTTTTCTCCAAGAGCTTAAGGTGGCAGAATTCTGTCTGTCTGTCTGTCTGTCTGTCTATCTATCTATCTATCTATCTATCATTCCTTTTCTCCAAGAGCTTAAGGTGGCAGAAATCTGTCTGTCTGTCTGTCTATCTATCTATCTATCTATCATTCCTTTTCTCCAAGAGCTTAAGGTGGCAGAATTCTGTCTGTCTGTCTGTCTGTCTATCTATCTATCATCTATCTATCTATCTATCTATCTATCATTCCTTTTCTCCAAGAGCTTAAGGTGGCAGAATTCTGTCTGTCTGTCTGTCTGTCTATCTATTTATCTATCTATCATTCCTTTTCTCCAAGAGCTTAAGGTGGCAGAATTCTGTCTGTCTGTCTATCTATTTATCTATCTATCATTCCTTTTCTCCAAGAGCTTAAGGTGGCAGAATTCTGTCTGTCTGTCTATCTATCTATCTATCTATCTATCTATCTATCTATCATTCCTTTTCTCCAAGAGTTTAAGGTGGCAGAATTCTGTCTGTCTGTCTGTCTGTCTATCTATCATTCCTTTTCTCCAAGAGTCTATCTATTTATCTATCTATCATTCCTTTTCTCCATGCTTAAGGTGGCAGAATTTTTCTGTCTGTCTGTCTATTTATCTATCTATCATTCCTTTTCTCCAAGAGCTTAAGGTGGCAGAATTCTATCTGTCTGTCTGTCTATTTATCTATCTATCATTCCTTTTCTCCAAGAGCTTAAGGTGGCAGAATTCTGTCTGTCTGTCTATCTATCTATCTATCATTCCTTTTCTCCAAGAGCTTAAGGTGGCAGAATTCTGTCTGTCTGTCTGTCTATCTATCTACCTACCTACCTACCTACCTACCTATCTATCTATCTATCATATTCTCCAGGAATCTAAGGTGGTAGATATCTATCTATCTATCTATCTACTATATTTTCTCGAGGAGTTTAAGATGGCAGAACTCTATCTATCTATCTATCTATCATCTATCTATCTATCCATCTATCCATCATCCATCCATCCATCTATTTTATTCTCCAGAAAGCGAAGGTGGCATGTATCCATCCATCCGTTTTATTCTCCAGGAAGCTAAGGTGAAAGGTATCATTCTATCATTGGCTGGGTCATTTGATTACTCCTTTGTCATCCTACTTTCCCGGCTACTTTTAGAATGTCCCAGTTTGTCACTCCCCTTCCCTTTTCCTCCCTTTGTCCTCAGCTGACCCCAATCTCTGCAAACAAAGTACAAAAAGTAATTAACACTCAATTAACCGGTTAAGGGGGAAGTGGAGAAGAAGAGATGTTGAGTCTTGCTATTCTCAGTAAGCTCAGGCAAAAATTGACCATAGGATCACATTGTGGGATCTGGAGATCCCGGTAGACAACATTATTAGCTGAACCCGTAATCGGATCCGCAAAAGTCAAAACTGTGGAGGGACGACTGTATGTTCAGGAGCTCAGACTCCAAGATGGATAGGTTTATTTCTATGCCAGGGTATTACCAAAAATGCAGGAAGGGGGCAGGACTTTCTTGGAAATAGGTTCCTCCCTCCTTGCAGGATGATGGGATCATCAGTGGAAGCTTTGGTCTCTTGGGAGGGGTCCCAGCTGGGTCAGGGGCTCAGGGCAGGTAGGGACATTTGTTTCCATGGCCTCCTTGGTGCTTTTGAATCTATGCCTTGTGACCTGAGAGGCTGGGCGAGACCTTGGCTCATCCATCATTGGGATGTCAGGAGGAGGCCTTGCACAGAGGTCCAGCTGCTTGACCTGCGGGCAAAGGGCTTCCCATCCATCATCGGGACTGGCAGGGAAGAGGCCAGAGAAGTGGAATGGGTGGGACCTGGGAGCAAGAGGTTCCCTTCCAACGAAGAAGACAATGGGAGAAGGGAAAGGAGAGCTTTCTAAATTGAATATATCTGCTTGAGAGCTTGGAGGTGGAGTGGAATGAATGATAAATGCAGAATATGCACGACATATTTGATTTTCACCAAAAGATGTGGAATATGCTGCTTCAGAGTGTGGTCAAGTCTCCTTTGGAGGTTTCTGAGAAGAGTCTGGGTGCCCATCTTTCAGGGGTTCTTTGATTGTGTCTTCCTGCATGACACAATCGGGTTGGAGTTTGGACGGCCTTTGGGGTCCCTTCCAGCTCTAGGATTCTGTGATTCCAAGTGACCTGAGCTGATGATACCCTAATAATTATTTTTCAGGTTCCTTTTTCATGAGGCCACCTTAGCCTCTTGTTTTCTCAGAAGCTAAGCAAGGTCAGCCCTGGTTAGTACTTGGATGGGAGGCCACTAGTGAATATTGCAGAGGCAGGGCCTGGTTTTTAACTGGCGTGTTTAATCAATTGTTTTTAATTGTTTTAATGTTTCTAATGTATTTGTTGAATGTTTTATGATGGTGAAGGCATTGTACGGTGCTTGTTGTGAGGTCATCCTGAGGAAATAAATAAAATAAATAAAACGTCTGTCTGAATAATAATAATTAAAAATAATAATACACTTTATTTATATTCCGCTCTTCTCACCCCGAAGGGGAGTCAGAGCGGATTACAGATACACATACTTAGCAGACAATCTTTGCCGTTTTCCACATACACACATATAGATGAACAGAGGCAAACTCTGGCCACCAGGGGGAGCTGACGCACTCCTCATCTCTCAGCGTTCCCAGCGTCCCTTGTTGTTCCTTCCACATTCCTCAGCGTTCCTGGAGTTCTTTAGTGGCCTCATAATTCAGTCAAAATTTGCCTCCCCACTTAATGTGGTACCTTAATTTCCCACTTGACAGATGCAACTGTCTTTCGGGCTGCAAAGGTCGACAGCAGGCTACACTTAAAGGTCGAGCACCCACCTCGACCCGGGCAGGCCTCGAACTCATGACCTATTAGTCAGAGAGATCTTATGCAGCTGACACTTAACCAGCTGCGCCACATTCCCGGTGCCAGGAGGGCCAGGAAGGCAGTTTCATCTTGCCTCTTTCATTGTGTTTATAATATAATATATTGTACATACATATAATATTGAAAATGTTATAATGTAATACAATATAATAATAAAACTAATAATAATATTATAATTATATATTTTATATTACATGTAATATTACTAATAATATTACAGTATAAAGTTATAGTACAATGTAATATATAATATTAATATTGTGCTATGGCAATAATATAATATACTGTATTTACATTTTACTTGTAAGCCGCTCTGAGTCCCCTTCGGGGTGAGAAGGGCGGCATATAAATGTCATAAATAAATAAAATAAAATAAAATAAATTGGGCTATTGTATGTAAGACATGGAAAGCAGGTGCAGGATTTCACTAAAACTAAGGCCCTTCTACACTGCCATATAACCCCGATTATCAAAGCAGATAATCCACATTATCTGCTTTGAACTGGGTTATATGAGTACACTGCCATATAATCCGGTTCAAAGATAATCTGGATTTTATATGTCAGTGTAAAAGGGGCCTAAGAGGGTGGATCTTGTAGTTTTCACAAAGCACTCTTTATATCAGTGTTTCCCTACCGCTGTGACATGGCACAGTAGTGTGCCGTAACGACCTCCTGCTGTGCCGCGAGAAAAGCTCTCTGCCCCCTTCCTCCCCCCCCCTCCTGCCGAACTCCTGCTGCTTGAGGGAGGAGGAGGAAGGGCCAGGTGGCGGCGAAGAAAAAGAAAAAGGGGCCAGGGCGCCGCCTCCTTCGGCCGTTTCCCCAGCCAGCCTCCAATCCGCCAAGACTCGCCCCTCGCTCGCTGAAGCCGCGCGGAGGAGGAGCATGAGTGGTGGACGGGCTTCAGTGGGCGGGGCTCCTCCTCCGCGCGGCTTCAGCGAGTGAGGGGCGAGTCTTGGCGGATTGGAGGCTGGCTGGGGAAACGGCCGAAGGAGGCGACGCCCTGGCCCCTTCTTCTTCTCCTTCGCCGCCGCCCGGCCCTTCCTCCTCCTCCCCCAAGCAGCAGGAGTTCGGCAGCAGGAGGGGGGAAGGAAGGGGGGCAGAGAGCTTTTCTCGCATCACAGCAGGAGGTCGTCACGGCACAGTACTGTGCCACATCACAGGGGATGGGGGCCATGACTCCCCCCCTCGCTCACCCTGCCCCCTCAAGGCTGGAAGTGCTGTGGGAGAGCTGAAGCTGGGGGGAGGGGCAGGGCATGGCGCGAACTGGCTCTTCCTCCTCCCCCCAGCTTCAGCTCTCCCACAGCTTCTCCAGCCTTGAGGGGACAGTGCCAAGCCACCATTGTGCTGACTCTGCCACTGCTGGCTTGGAACTGCCCCCTCAAGGCTGGAGAAGCTGTGGGAGAGCTGAAGCCGGGGGAGGGGCGCGGCATGGCACGGCCTGGCTCCGCCCCCTTCCCTGGCTTCGGCACTCCCAGCAGCTGCTCCCAGCAGGCCACCATCCCCCAGCCGTTCTTTACTGTGTTAGAGTGCCATTTTGTGTCATTTTGGTTGGTGGTGTGCTCCCAGATTTTTTTAATGTTAAAAGTGTGCCGCGGCTCAAAAAAGGTTGGGAAACACTGCCCTCTTTTCACCACTTGAATTCCAGCATCACTGTGGTTATGTAGGAGTCCATGTCTCAGTCTTGTAGGGTCAGGATGTGACTTCAAAGTGACAATATTAGACTGCAGCTTTGGAGATCCAGATTCAAGACCCTACTAAGACATGAAGCTTCCCATATGACCTTAGAATAGTTCTCTTTCTACTTCTCTGGCTGACCTACCTCACAGGATTGTTGTTTTGAGGGTAAAACATAGACTAATAAGACTTGGAAGAGAACACGTGGGGTCATCTAGTCCAACCCTCCAGTCATATAGCCTGGAGGCCTTGTCACGATGCAGGGTCTTGGCCCGGCCCCTTAATCACACACACAGAGACGGTAATCAGCTAACTATTTATTATTTTATTTATTTATTTATTTATTTATTTGTTCCATCTTGTATTCCGCCCCTCCCTGCAGGCTCGGGGCGGATAACATCATAAAATTCGGCAGGCATGTACATCCATGTCGCCATACAATAAAATGCAACATAAAACATACAATAAAACAAAATACAATAGGTCCCGAGATTAAAATTATTATTGAATAATAAGAAACAGGTGAAAAGGATAATTGTCCATAAAAGTATCAAAGTTGCAATAAAAAGGTAAAGTGTTCTTAGGTAAATCCAAAGGCAAAAGCTTGGCAAAGGTTCCGCAAAACAATGCGGATCAAAAACAGACTTGGTCCGTGGCAAAGCAAACAAGGCAAAGTTCAAGAATCAAGGCCCAAGAAACTTCTTGGCAAGGCATGAGCCTCAGTCCTGGCTCCGTGGATCTTCACTCGCTTCACTCCCTTCTAATCAGAAGTGGCCGAGCAACTGAGGATCTGTTCCCACGGATCCTATACTTAATTCCCCTGGTGAGACCCCCGACGCTCTAGGCTGCGGCGCCAATCTGTGCTACGGGACCTAGCGCTTCTCTGGCGCTCTAGGCTTCGATGCCATTCCCTCCTGCTAGACTCGATGCTCCGTCTCCTATCAAAGCTCCGTCCTTGCCTCCCAGCACCTGGGCCGCTATCTTCGTGAGAGCCTAACTCCCTTTCAGCTTCCATGGGCTCATCCTCCGCTGTCTCCCTCACCCTTTCCTGCGACCCGAAACCACCTGGTTTCTCATACTGATTATCAGATTCATTCTCATCAGTGTCAGACTGACCTTCCCAGCTCTCATAACCATCAGGCCAGCCATGATCCCATGCTAAGCTTTCTGCGGGAGAGGAAGGCCCAGCTGCCCCATCATCCCCTTCATCTTCACTGTCCGCAATTGGCCCTAATGCAAGTGGGACCCCCGGGGCCGCCCCCTGCCCCCAGGCACGAAAGGGAACTGGGTTGCTACAGGCCTTGAGCTCATTATAGCAAAAGTGGAATGTTCACCTAAGTCTATAATAATAATAATAATAATAATCTTTATTTGTACCCCGCCCCCATCTCCCCAATGGGGACTCGGGGCGGCTCACATGAGGCCAAGCCCAAGCAAATTACAATAAAATAAAATCAGCAATAAACACAATAAAAATATATACATATAAATAAAAAACAATATACAACGAGATATCTAAAATCACAAAGACAGGGTGGGTGGCAGGCACACATATACCAGACTAACCCTTGAGATGATGAAGCTATAAACCCCACAAATAGTTGTATAGGTAGTGCAGTGGGTTAAACCCCTGTGCCGGCAGGACCGAAGACCAACAGGTCGCAGGTTCGAATCCGGAAAAGCACGGATGAGCTCCCTTTGTCAGCTCCAGCTCCTCATGCTGGGACATTAAGTGGGAAGGCAAATTTTGACTGATTTATGAGGCCATAAGAACTCCAGGAATCGCTGAGGAATGCGGAAGAACAACAAAGGCATGCTGAAAAACGCTGAGAGAGATGAGGAGTGCGTCAGCTCCCCCTGGTGGCCAGAAGTTTGCCTCTGTTCGTCTATATATGTCTAAATATGTCTAAATTGTCTAAATATGTCTATATATGTTGTCTATATATATGTTGAACTGCAGGGATTGTCTGCAAGTATGTGTACTGTAATCCGCTTTGAGTCCCCTTCGGGGTGAGAAGAGCAGAATATATATAAAGTAAATAAATAAAATAAGCCTCCCACAAGGATGTTAAATATCAAAAACATCCCGGCGTCCCCTGGGCAACGTCCTTACAGAGTGCCAACTCTCTCACACCAGAAGCAACTTGCAGTTTCTCAAGTCGCTCCTGACACGACAAAAACAAAAAAACCCACTGAGGTTTGATTGCTGAATGTCTTTCTCTTCTAGCCGAGCCACAAACCCTCAAACTCTAGAAATAATAAACACTGATGTTTATTTATTTGTCTTACCTTTTCTCTCCCCCGGAAGCATCCCTATCCCTCGGAAGAACAAAAGAAACAATTAGCTCAGGATACGGGACTGACGATCTTGCAAGTGAATAACTGGTAAGGGTCTCATCATGATGGACTTTGATTGCTTTCATAGGAATTCTCATATTAGAGAATTGTGATGACGCACAACGGGGCAGTGCATACAGCGACCATTGCTTGCTTTCCATTCTGAGATAGATAGATAGATAGATAGATACTAGGCCTGGGCAATCATGGTTCTAAATGGTTCTAAAGTACTTACAAAACTAAAGTTCAGGTGGTGAACACTAGGTGGCGCTGGTGCTTTGCATCTACAGTGTTGCTAAAGTTCAGGTGGTGAACACTAGGTGGCGCTGGTGCTTTGCACCTACAGTGTTGCTAAAGTTCAGATGGTGAACACTAGGTGGCGCTGGTGCTTTGCTTCTACAGTGTTGCTAAAGTTCTGGTGGTGAACACTAGGAGGCGCTGGTGCTTTGCTTCAGTGTTGCTAAAGTTCTGGTGGTGAACATTTCAGAACTCTAACAAAACTTTCAAAATTTCATTATAAATGGCAGTTCCTAATTGGTCTGTCTTAAAAATCACCAATAATGAAATAATAATGAAGTTTTGAAAGTTTTGGACGCCGTACCTTCACGGAAACAGAACCTTTTGCACTTTAATTCACATGAGTACGGACTAAATACTGACTATACTCCGGACTTTCCGGCTGATGGACTGATGATACCATATATCAGCCATGTGAAATTATATCCGTAATTTACGGCTTTGTATCATGCATTCAGGTTCTGTATGTAGAAAATGGATAGTCCTCTCATGTCTAATATAATATTATTTTGATATCGTAATATTGCCTCTGTGTAATAGTTCAACGTTCACGCGACCTATGCTCTGTTTTTATTGTTGTATTGGATTACACGTCAGACACTTCCCAAGTGTCTAGGACTGTGTGATGTATCGGCGAATAATGCGTGCAGATCCCAGTAGGATGGCCGTTTGCAGATGGCAGATGGTAATTTTGTCAGCTCCGATTGTTTTTAAGTGCAGGCCAAGGTCTTGAGGCACTGCACCCAGTGTGCCGATCACCATTGGAACCACCTTGACTGACTTGTGCCAGAGTTTTTGCCGTTCGATCTTTAAATCCGCGTATCGTGTCAGCTTATCATTATCATTAGTTGGGTGGGTTCTAGGAACTATAGACGAACAGGGAGAGGTAGTTTTTCAAGAGCTCTGAGACTCATGGTGTCTTCTGTTTCCTGCAGGTTTATTAATGCCCGGCGGCGCATAGTTCAGCCTATGATCGACCAATCAAATCGGACAGGTAGGATATTCTGTCTTCAAGAGAGTGAGATTCCATTCCTTTTCCTTCTTTCGTCCTGCTGAGCTGACGGAGTGCGAACTATTTCATGGAAGTCATGCCCCCTTCCCCTCTATTCCGCCTACATCCTATGACCACCTACATCCAGAGAGCACTGTGGACTCAAACAATGATGGACCTGGACCAATCTTGGCACAAATACTCAATATGCCCAAATGTGAACACTGGTAGAGTTTGGGGAAAATAGACATTGACATTTGAGAGTTGTAGTTGCTGGGATTTATAGTTCACCTACAATCAAAGAGCATTCTGAACCCCACCAACAATGGAATTGAACCAAACTTGGCACGCAGAACTCCCATGAACAACAGAAAACACTGGAAGGGTTTGGTGGACATTGATCTTGAGTTTGGGAGTTGTAGTTCACCTACATCCAGAGAGCACTGTGGACTCAAATAATAATGGATCTGGACCATACTTGGCACAAATACTCAATATGCCCAAATGTGAACACTGGTAGAGTTTGGGGAAAATGGATATTGACATTTGAGAGTTGTAGTTGCTGGGATTTAGAGTTCACCTACAATCAAAGAGCATTCTGAACCCCACCAATGATAAAATTGGGTCAAACTTCTGATACAGAACCCCTATGACTAAAAGAAAATACTGCATTTTGATAGTCTTTTGCAACCCCTCTGAGACCCCCTAGCAACACCCCCCCCCCCCAGGGGTCCTGACCCTCAGGTTGGGAAATGCTGTGCTAGAACCTGCAAAGAGCCTGGAAGTAGGGAAATACTTTTTCCTAACATGTTCCTCCTCCTTTCTGGACAGGTCAGGGTGCACCGTACAGCCCAGATGGGCAACCGATGGGGGGCTATGTCATGGACGGGCAGCAGCACATGGCGATCCGTCCTCCAGGTGAGTGGAAATCCCTGCAGGTGAACAAGGGCGTATGGGAGGGAGTAGAGGAACACCCATGGATAACTGATAGCCTGAGCTGCGGAAGTTTCCTTTATGCAGGAAGGCATTTACCTCTCTTCCCCCCTCTCTTTCCAGGACCAATGGGAATGGCAATGGGCATGGAGGGGCAATGGCACTACATGTAAAGCTCACTGCTGGCACCGGAGGGGAAGTGAGTATTGGGGGTTTATCCATAGGCATCTGATGAGGTCTCCAGACTGTGGTAGTTAGCTCTTTATACCTCCATTTAATCATTTTCCTAATATAAAACATTTACTTGATTGTAATGCTCACCTTTTTGGACTAAATTACCTTCCCAAAATTAGGATGCACATTCGATTCATGTAATATGGTAAATAGGAGCCCCCGGTGGCACAGCGGGTTAAAGCGCTGAGCTGCTGAACCTGTTGACCGAAAGGTCACAGGTTTGAATCCGGGGAGCATGGTGAGCTCCGGCTGTTAGCCCCAGCTTTTGCCAATAGGTACCACTCTGACGGGAAGGTAACGGCGCTCCATGCAGTCATGCCAGCCACGTGACCTTGGAGGTGTCTACGGACAACGCCAGCTCTTCGGCTTAGAAATGGAGATGAGCACCAACCTTCAGAGTTGGACATGGCTAGACTTAATGTCAAGGGGAAGCCTTTACCTTTACTAATATGGTAAATACTTTTTTTGCGTTTCAGGGTTTTGGAAATTGAGGTGCGCATTAGATTCGATGGCACATTAAACTCGAGTAAATACGGGTCATTGACATTTTGAACCTGTGTACGATGGTTAGGCCTCTTCCACACACCTGAATAAATTACCACATTATCTGCTTTGAATATATGGCAGTGTGGACTCAGATAACCCAGTTCAAAGCAAATATTGTGGTATTTTCTGCCTTGATATCCTGGGTCATGAGGCTGTGTGGAAGCGCCCTTAGATGCAAAGTAGAATTATTATCATTATTATTATTATTAACATCATTTATATTCTGCCCTTCTCACTCCGCAGGGGACTCAGGGAGGATTACAATGTACACATACAGACAAACATTCAATGCCATAGACACACAACACATATAGACAGACACTCAGAGGCTTTTTAACATTCCAGCTTCTGGCCACCAGGGGGAGCTATCGCATTCCTTCATTCTTTGCATACTTCCTGTCAGGGGCGGTCCTACTGGTAGGCATAGGACGGCACTGCGTGGAGCGCCATCTGGGTAAAAAGGGCACATTCCCCCGCCTGCCAGACAGCGTCCGGCTGATATTCCGCTTTTGGGCCTTGTGCGCTCTGACGCCGCTGCCCGCTCCCTGCTTGTGCTGCTGGCCTTGGAGGTGGGCGCCAGCGAGAAGGCAAAGGCGGCCTCCTCCTCCTCGCCGGTCCCAGCCCCGTCTTCCGCGGGCGCGGAGGGGGAGTCCGGCTTGGGCTGCCCGGTGTGCCTGTTGCAGCAGCACAGCAAGGAGCTCCGGCTGGAGAGCATCAAATCCCAGATCCTAAGCAAGCTGCGGCTGAAGGAGGCGCCCAACATCACACGCGAGATGGTCAATCAGCTGCTGCCCAAGTCGCCGCACAGGAGCTTCTGGGCATGCGCGGAGGGGGGTGTGTGTGCCAAAATAATGTTTTGGGGTGGGGCGCCAAAATAATGTTCGCTTACCATTTAAAATTACCTTAGACCGCCCCTGCTTCCTGGAGATTTTATGGCGTCGTAAGTCAGTTAAATTAGCCTCCCCACAAAGTGGTACCTAAATTTCCTACTTGGCAGATGCAACTGTCTTTCGGGTTGCAAAGGTCGACAACAAGCTACACAATTTAGTCACCCCAACCTGGGCAGGCTTCGAACTCATGACCTTCCGGTCAGTAGTGATCTTAATGCAGCTGACACCCAGCCAGCTGCGCCACAGTCCCAGTGCATATAATAATAATAATAATCTTTATTTATACCCTGCCACCATCTCCCCAAAGAGGACTCAGGGCGGCTAACATGATAGAATTGATAAATAGCATTACAGTTCTGTACATACACTGGCCAAAATACTGTTGATGACTTACAATGCACCTGGATGATTGTGATAGTGTTTGTGGTTGTTGTCATAGTTGTTATTTACACCTCACCTCCAAGACAGAGATTCAAGTAAACTTACAAGTTCTTGAAAACGGTACAGGTCGAGCATCCTTTATCCAAAGTGCTTGGGGCTTGAAGTGGTTGGGATTTGTTTCCTTGCCTTTAATTTTGGTATATTTGCATAATGCATAATCTCGGAGATGAGACCTGAGAGTAAACACAAAAGTAATTTATGTTTCATATAAATACATTATGTGCATAAGCAGAAGGCAATTTTAAAATATTTGAATATGTTTGTGCATGAGACCAAGTTTGTGTGCATTGAACCATCAGCAAGCAAAGGTGGCACTACCCCAGACACTATGTATATATATGCGTGTATGTATATGTGTGTACATACAGTATACACTCACAAACACACACATGTATTTAGATAGATACTATAGATCTGTTTATTGATTAGTCCACTGACCATATCTATAATGAAAGACAAAAACAAAAATACACAGACAAAATAGACACGAATCGCTATCCTAAAATCCCTGTAAAAGGGACAGAAAGTGTGGTGACATCTTCCGAGCAGGGGAACAGACAGCAAAACAAAACCACAGAGGGATTAACCCTTCTCCATGCTATCCAAAGCCTGCCAATTGATCTATATCTATAGCTATATATCCATTCCCCCTCCCCCCTCTCTCTATATATTATACAGTATACACATACATACATACCCATGCTATCCAAAGCCTGTCCCCCCTCTATACATACACACACACACAATATTATATGTACTTACAATATCCATGCTATCCAAAGCCTGCCCCCCCCCCTCCCTCTCATCTATCTATCTATCTCCATGGTATCCAGAGCCCCCCAAATATATACACATATTTTTTATATTTATTATTTGCGTGTGCAAGGGTGACACACCTCGTGCTCAGAATAATGACACAGACACAAGTGGTTGGATGAAAATGGACACAACTCATTTCTTGAAAACAGGAACAAAGGGTTGGCAGCCACGCGTGGGTCCTGGATCAGGGTCGTACAGCCCCCATGAATATCCAAAGGTGTTTGCAAGCCTGGGGTGTGAGTGGCCCAATGCCTGTCCATGGAAACTCGGCACCCCAGGGGGCCAGGGCATTATCCCCCCTTACAACCAAGGGGCGATAAGCCAGCCTGATCCAGGGGTCATGCCACACGCCAAACACAGAGTTGTGACAAAGAACATAATGCATAGCCTTGCACAAAGCAACAATGAAGTTAATAAAGACCAAAATGGACACCAACAAGCAATGCAAAAAGTAGGGAGGGTGGGAGGAAAAACAAGACTGGCCTCACGTGCGGCCTGGAGGTCCCGAGCGGCTTTAAATAAGCTACCCGGGCAGAAGTATGGGCCGGCCAACTGCAAAGAGAGGCCAGGGTGGGGCTAGCCCATCATTGGCCGGCCGGCGTGGTGGCAGGAAACCTTCCTGCCACCCCAGGGGCTTCTGGGGAGAAGAGGCCCCTTCTCCCAGGCACGATGGCGCGAGGGCAGCCCCGCCCCGCAACCAGCCCGGCCTGTAAGTCGGCCAAGCCCATTATTTTTATTATTTACGGTATTTTTATCCCGCCCTTCTCAACCCCCGTGGGGGGATGGGACTATATATATACATATATATATATACATGGGAACAGACAGAAAAACAAACACCACAGGGGGGTTAACCCTTCTCCATGCTAGCCAACGCCTGCCCCCCACACACACACATAGACAGAGATTGAGAGAGAGATATGGCTAGAGTTATACTTTAAAATGTATCTATTTTGGCTTACAAACAAATTCAGCTTAAAAACAAACTTACAAAACCCATCTTGTTTGTAACTTTGGGATCACCTGTATATAACAAAATCCCAACTCTACAAAATATTGACTCTTTTACTGGGACAGTTAAAATGCACAAAGTATATTGGGCAAAGTTTTGAATCTTCCCTGGCGTTTTCAAAGATATTAAAGAGGAAGGAGCCAGTGAAGCTTCATGCCAATGTGAGTCACACACAGGATGTCAGCCTGATGGAAGCAAGACCGTCCAAGTGTCACTCACGATCCTCTTCTCCTTTGGTTCCCCCAGGTTTCCGGATTCAGTGAGGAGTGCTGGCCAACCCACCCCACCAGGTTGAGGGGCACACGACCCGTGGCCCTCGGGGTCTGGCTTGCCCTTCCGCCTGGCTCCTCCCGCGCTCTGCAAGACCGTGCCATTGACTGCCCTTCTTCCCGTGTCCCCTCTGCAGCCACGAAGCACGGCCACCGTCCGCACTGCCACACTTGACCCCCAACCCACCGCCCGGATGGATCAAATATGGACGGAGCGATTCCTGTGTTATCGCCCTCCGTCCCTCCTTCCACTCCTTTTTTTTGCCAAACAAAGAGCCAATCCGACATAACTGAGACCTCAACACTTCTGAACTTCCAATGGCATTCCGTCCAACGAGCTTTCGGGACCAGATTACAATAAGCGAGCTGGACTCAGACAGAAAGGGATGCCTCCCTCCCCAAGCACTGAAAGAGACAGATAGCCTGAAGAAAAGAAACGTGGGGAAGGGGAAGGCTGAGGGGTTAATGCTGGACTTGGTTGGGGGTCTGTCCTGTATTTCGTTTCCCTTCACCCACGGACCATGAGCACGTTTGTACACTCTCCGCGACCACAAAGGAGGACGGACTCCGCTCCAGGCCTCGTTTTCCCACCCTCTCCACGGACTTCTTTTCCAAACGAGACGATGTTCAAAGCAGGGTTTGGGCTGTTTTTTTCCTACCCGTTTTGGTTCATTTTTCCCCTTTCCTCCTCCTCCTCCTTCCTTCCTTCCGGAGGTTTTAATTATTAATTAATTATTGGTGTCGACGCTCAGAAAGGGGAAGTAAATTAAATGGTACGTTTTATTTTCCTTTCGGGTTTCCTATTTCTTGGTTTGTTTTTGTTTTTTATGTGTTTTGTTTTATTGGGCCATTATTTTTTTTACAAAACAAAAAGCAGGAAAAGAAAAGTAAGACTGATTCGAGGAAAAAAGAAAACCAAAATGAACTGATGTTGCCCTTTGGTGTGTGTGTGTGTGTTTCGTTCTTGTTGTATGACGGAGATGAAGGCGTTTCCTCGGAGGTCAGGTGCCCGACTTTTAGACATAGTGAGGGAATTGCCTCAGGCAGCAAATGCTGGAAGAGCACAAGCACTTCCACTTTGCTTGTTTCCGATCTGTGTATGCCACAGGTTCATAAAGAAGCTTGCAGCTCAGGTACGGTGGGCATAGTGACAGTTGGCATCTCATAATGGAAGCACTCAGGTGAGACAAACCTGTCAATCAAGCTGTATTTAGAAGTACTTGGGGTGAAGAGATTGCTTGAGGATTTTGAGGGGGCAAATTGGCCTTAGCCATGCCCAGATTACCCATAAGGCCAACGAGGCCATGGCCTAGGGACGCAAGCTTGGGGGAGGGGGTGCAGATCATGGACCAAAAAAACCCCTGGTCTGCGCCCATCTTTCTCCCTTTCCCATGCCCCTCCTCGTTCCTTCTCCCGGCAAAGTCTCTGCTCCATCCCCTCCTCTCTCTCTCTCTCTCTCTCTTTCTCGCGCTCTCTCTTGCGTGCGCGCTCTCTCACGCACGTGCATGCACTCTCTTGCGCGCTCTCTCTTGCGCATGCACTCTCTTGTGCGCTCGACGCTTCCCCTCTTGCGCTCTCTCTCTTGTCTCTCTCACTCTCTCACACACACTCTCAGTATCTCTCTCTCTCTCTCTCACTCACACTCACTCTCACGCCTGCGCTCTCTTGTGATCTCGCACGTTCTTTCTCGCACGTGCTCTCGCTCGTTCTCATGCACATCTCTCTGTGCTCTCTCTTGCTCGCTCTCTCTCGCTCTCTCTCACTCGCACACGCTCTTTCTTTCATGCACGCCTTTGGAGCGAGTTTGCACCCGCTGTGCTCTCCCCAAACCTCCCGACTCCCGAGAAGACCTTCAGAGCACAGCGGAGCTTTCCAGCCGGTGGGAATGGGGACCCTGGAGGTGGTGGGAGGTTGGCTTAAAGGGGGCGTAATTCCAAAGTGCAGCCTAGGGCGCAAAAAAGTGTTAATCCGGGCCTGGCCTTAGCCTCACTACAATTCCCCATTATAACCTAATCCTGAGAATCACAATTTGGGATACAGCCTGAGGATTCTCTTAGCAATCTCACGCTTTCTCCCATTGCCAAACTACCAGAATGCCTGGGATTGAAAGTGATTGTGAAACCAGCTAATGATCATCATTATCATCATCATTTTACTCGATATGAGGATTTAAAGATCGAACTGCAAAGACTCTGGCACAAGCCAGTAAAGGTGGTCAGCACACTGGGTACAGTGCCTAAAGGCCTTGGCCTGCACTTAAAAACAATCGGCGCTCACTAATTTACCTTCTATCGGCTGCAAAAGGCCACCCTACTTGGATCTGGATGCATTATTCGCCGATACATCACACAGTCCTAGATACTTGGGAAGTGTCCAATATGTGATCAAATACAAAAGCAAGCATTCTGATCTTGTTGTGTACTAATCTTGTTAGGTGTCAAACAACAACAAATACTTTATTTACCTTCCTCTATCTCCAGAAAGGGACACAGCAGAAAGTCTTTTCATGGGTGATGAAGATTTCCAAGTCACAGTTCTTTCTGATGACTTGTCGTTTCTCCGGTTGAGACACAGCAGAAAGTTCCGTGGGTGATGTTGTTTCGAAAGTCGCGGTTCTTTCTGAGTTGTCGCATTGTGGATAGTGCGTCTCCATGCCTCCCGATGTGAGGCCAGGGTGGACCATTATTGGTGATCAATCTGTCCAAGCCTGATATATTGTTTCAGGGAGTCCTTTTATCTCTTTTTGGGGGCGCCTCTCTTGCACTGACCCGTGGCGAGTTCACCATAGAGTAGTATCTTTGGGAGACGGTGGTCCTCCATCCTAGAGACATGCCCTGCCCAGCGCAGCTGTGTTCTCAATAGCATGGCCTCAATGCTGGTGATCCCTGCTTGCTCAAGGACAGCAACATTCGTCACATAGTCCAGTGTATATTTAGGATTGTGCGAAGACAGCGATGATGAAAGCATTCAAGGAGTCGTAGGTGTTGGTAATAGGTGACCCATGTTTCAGACCCATATAGGAGAATAGACAGTACAATTGCTCTGTACACACTGATTTTGCCTCAGGTGCTTGTTGCTCCAGACTCTTTTGTGAAGCCTTCCGAATGCACTATATGCCTTTGCTAATCTGTGATCTCTTTATCAATCTTGGCGTCTGAAAAGATAATGCTTCCCAGGTAGGTGAACTGCTGGATGGACTTAAGCTCAGATTTGCCTATGCTGACGTGAGGATGATGGTGTTCTTCCTGTGGTGCGGGCTGGTAGAGAACTTCCATTTTTTCACAAATAGGCAAACATTCAATGACTTTTAATACAGTGAAATGACAATGACACACAAATACACAAAACATAGGTAAAGGCTTCTCCATTTATCTCTGGACCATGGGGAGGTGCTCTTTTTCCATTTCCAAACCAAGGAGCCTGTTGTTCGTAGACACTTCCAGGTTGTGTTCGCTGGCATGGCTGCAAAGGTGCCTTTATTATCTTTCTGACAAAGCGGTACCTATTGATCTCACATTTGCATGTTTTTGAACTGCTAGGTTGGCAGGAGCTAGGGCTAACAGCGGGAGCTCATGCCGACCTGCAGTTTTGAATTGCCCACTTTCCAGTCAGTGTATCTGACTACATTTCCAAAGCCAGAGAAGAGATGTTTGCAGCAGTACTAAGTCCTATATAAGAGCCTAGCATATCTCTGAAGTGATGTTATCATTTTACATCTGGCTACCAAGACATAGCCAGTTGAGGTGTACGAAACGCTAGAAACACGTTTCGATTTCATTTCAAATTTCCCCTTCTTCCGACTTGTTTCATTTGGGGGGGGGATTCAGAGGGGGCAATTGCAATTCATAATTTGAAATCAGGAGTTCTGTTTTCGTTTTGGTCAGATTTGATGCCAATGGAGAAACTTGCAAGGGTTGTCTTTCTGTCATTTTTAGGACTATTGGGATAAAACTTGCCACACATGTAGGCCACACTGATGACTGTAAGCCTGACAAGTTTTGGAACATTTTGCACATACACTGATTTTTAGGAAATTTTAGATTTGGGAGGGGGGGGGGATAGGCTGCTGGTGCAGGAGTACTCACGCACAAGCCAGAAAAACTGCGAGGAAGGTAAGTAGATAAGACAGGCATGGACAAACTTTGGCCCTCAGGTGTTTTGGACTTCCAACTCCTACAATTCCTAACAGCCTCAGGTTCTTTCCTTCCCCACCCCCTCAGCCGCTTAAGTAAGGGGCCTGAGGCTGTAAGGAATTGTGGGAGTTGAAGTCCAAAATACCTGGAGGGCCAAAGTTTGCCCATGCCTAGGAGGTAGGTAGAGCTGGGTAGGAATTAGCTGCTACTATTTATTTATTGATTTATTTACGACATCTATATGCCACCCTTCTCACCCCGAAGGGGACTCAGAGCGGCTTACAAGTAAAATGTAAATACAATATATTATATTAATGCCATAGCACAATTTTAATATTATATATTACATTGTACTATAACAATATACTATAATATTTTTAGTAATATTACATGTAATATAAAATATATAATTCTAGTATATTATTAGTATTAGTATTATATTGTATTACATTATAATGCAGGAGTTAAGTTGGAACTGCCTTCCTGGCCCTTCTCTTCTACTACTACTACTACTACTACTGCTATTATTAATGCTAATTATTAATATTAATATATTAATATGAAATTATTATTATTATCTTGCCTTTCTCCCCTTGAGGACTCAAGGGAGGCAGCTAAATATCTAAATGTCTTCCCTAACCCAGTGTTTTTCAACCTTTTTTGAGCCGTGGCACATTTTTTACATTTACAAAATCCTGGGGCACACCACCAACCAAAATGACACAAAATGACACTCTAACACAGTAATACATATAGTTAATAGATAGATAGATAGATATTTATTTACGGTCAAGGACCAACGTCATATATAGTTAATATGTTTTTAAATGTATTTATATACTCAGTGTGAAACCTGGGCCTGTTTCGATGAACATAACATAGATATCCTGGCAGGAATGGCAGAAAGACACAAACTTCCCACACAGAACTCCCATAACCAAGGGAAAATACTACAAGAGTTTGGTGGGCATTGACCTTGGGTTTTGGAGTTGTAGTTCACCTATATCCAGACAGCACTGTGGACTCAAACTTGACATGAATATCAATATGGCCAAATGTGAACACAGAAGGAGTTTGGGGAAAATAGACCTTGACATTTGGGAGGAAGGCTGAGGAAGGCTGGCGAGGGAGTCCCTCATGGAATCCCACCTGCTCCCCCCCCCCCGAGGGCCCTCCTGCCAGGCCCCGACACTTTCCCCCTGCATAGGAAGGCCCCTTCTCCCCTTTTGGGCTCCTTCCTCCCCGAGGGGCTTTGGGGGGGCCAGGCCAAGGGCACCCCGGGGACTCACCTGGGATGCTGCAGGAGGAAGCGTCTGCCACTCCAGGGACCTAGTGTGCATGTGCCCAGACAAGCGCACTTCCTGCTTCCTTTCCCCGCCTTCCCTCGATTGGAGGCTGGCTGGGGAAACGGCCGAAGGAGGCGGCACCCTGGCCCCTTCTTCTTCGCTGCCACCCAGCCCTTCTTCTCCCCCCCCCCCCAAGCAGCAGCAGCAGGAGTTCGGCAGGAGGGGGAAGAAAGGGGGGAAGAGAGGTTTTCCTGCGGCACACCAGGTGATCGCTCATGGCACACTAGTGTATCGCGGAACAGCGGTTGGGAAACACTGCCCTAACCTATCCCACCCACATTTAAGTCAAGTTTCAAAGGCAGAAAAAAAAAGGTTGAAAAATAAAATTCTAGATCAAAATAAAAACGCTCAAAATACCCTTTCAAATTCAAATTACAAATTGACCTCTGGAATCTCATACACCCCTAATAGACAGTTGCCTCTGTGATCCTGCCTAGTGTGGCTTCAGGAGAAAGTAGGAAGGTGATGTATCGAGAGGAAGGGAATAGTAACCTCCACCATGTCCCCCAAAATCACATCTGCACAAGTAAAGGAAATGAATGTATCTGTGTAGATGAGCCTAACAGGATGTCCACTTGGCTCTGGGCAGCATTACATGCCACACACCTGATATTGGATCTTAGTTATTATCTGCGAAAACCCTGAGCAACTTTGCACAATCCTTTCAAAAAAGATTCCACCTGCCTTTAAGAAAAGATGGTGTTACGACAGAGGCATTTTTTCTAGTAAATCGTACTATAATCACGCTATAATCTTGCATATCCTTAGGGGATACAATCACAGACTTCATAAATATACAAAACCATAGATCAGTGATCAGGACCCGGGGGGGGGGGTGTCATAAGGGGGTTTCAGAGGGGTCGCCAAAGACCATCAGAAAACACATATTTTTAATGGTCTTAGGAACCACTTTGGCCGAGAATGCTGAAGATCTCTCCGCCTGTCCTTCCCTTCCTTTTTGGAACAAACCATGAATCCTCCCACCAAAAGCCCTTCTCCTGCTGTGATTGTATGTGGAATATAAACCCAGCAACTACAACTCCCAAATGTCAAGGTCTGTTTTCCCGAAACTCCACCAGTGTTCACATTTGGGCATATTGAGGATTCGTGCCAAGTTTGGTCCAGATCCATCATGGTTTGAATCCACAGTGCTCTCTGGATGCAAGTGAACTACAACTCCAAAACTCAAGGTCAATGCCCACCAAACTCTTCCAGTATTTTCTGTTGGTCATGGGAGTACTGTGTACGGAGTTCAGAATTCTCTTTGATTGTATGTATACTATAAATCCCAGCAACTACAACTCCCAAATGACAAAATCACTCCCCCAACCACATCAGTATTCATATTTCGGCGTATCGGGTCATGGGAGTTCTGTGTGCCAAGTTTGGTTCAATTCCATTGTTGGTGGAGTTAAGAGTGCTCTTTGATTATAGGTGAACTATAAATCCCAGCAACTACAAGTTCCAAATGAAAAAACTCAATCCCCCACCCCAACCCCACGAGTGGGCGTATCAGGTATTGGTGCTAAATTTGGTCCAGTGAATGAAAACACATCCTGCATGTCAGATATTTACATTGCGATTCATCACAGTAACAAAATGACAGTTAAGAAGTAGCAACGAAAATAATGTTATGGTTGGGGGTCACCACAACATGAAGAGCTATATTAAGCATTAGGAAGGTTGAGTACCACTGCCATAGATAATAGCTAACTCCATTGAAATGAAGGACCTCTGGCCCACGAAGAACACAGAGATATGCTGTAGGATCTATATCAGGCATGGGCAAACTCCGGCCCTCCAGGTGTTTTGGCCTTCAACTCCCACAATTCCTAACAGCAGGAATTGTGGGAGTTGAAGTCTTCAACTCCCACAATTCCTGCTGTTAGGAATTGTGGGAGTTGAAGGCCAAAACACCTGGAGAGCCGGAGTTTGCCCATGCCTGATCTATATACAGCAATACCAAGAAGGGACATAGTTTGTTGTACATGGATACATGAAACGACAGATACTGGGGTCTTTGCAATGCTAGACTCTTCCATTGCAGCAATCAAGGAGGTTTGACCAGGGGTTAATCAGCATCTAACAAGGAAACAACGCAATCAAAAATGCAGCGGCATCATTAAGACTAAACACTGCCTGGTTGTCCCTTAAGAAATGAAACTGCAGCAAATAGGTTTCTTATGAAGCGGTGGATTGAAACAAAACAACCATTTCGGGACTTGAGCCTCTGTGTATTTTCATATGCACTGCATTCCTGGAAACCAAAACCTGGATAATTTCAAGGGGATATATATACAGTATATAACACAAAAAACCAAAGAGTACACCCTTGAAATTATCACACAAATTATCACACAACCAATAAAAAATACTGGAAGGGTTTGGTGGGCATTGACCTTGAGTTTTGGAATTGTAGTTCACCTATATTCAGAGAGCACTCTGGACTCAAACAATGTTGGATAAGGACCAAACTTGGCATGAATACTCAATATACCCAAATGTGTACACAGATGGAGTCTGGGAAAAATAGACCTTGACATTTGGGAATTACAGTTTCTGGGATTTATAGCTAACACACAAACAAAGAGCATCCTGAACTCTTGCAACAATGGAATTGAACCAAACTTGGCATATTGAACTCTCATTACCAACAGAAAGTACTGAAAGGGTTTGCTTGGGAATTGACCTTGAGTTTGGAAGTTGTAGTTCACCTACACCCAGAGAGCACTGTGGACTCAAATAATGATGGATCTGGACCACACTTGAAATGAATAGTCAATATGCCCAAATATGAACGCAGATGGAGTTTAGGGGAAATAGACCTTGCCATTTGGGAGTTGTAGTTGCTTAAACACCACACCAGCTGGGTAAAATCAGCAAGCGGTTTATTGAAGGATATAAGTTGGGCCTGGCCTCGTGTAAGCTGCCCCGAGTCCCCATTGGGGAGATGGTGGCAGGGTATAAAGATTATTATTATTATTATTATTATTATTACCAGATTATTGTCCCTGCACCACAAGAGCAGGCGATCCACCTCATCGCGATAGGCAGACTCATCCCTTTCAGACATAAGCCCCACCACATCTGCAAATTTGGTAATGATATTGCTATGGTGGATGTGGGGTACAATCATATGTGCACAACATAAAGAGGCTGTTTGGGGATGATGGGTGTTGCAATCCAGAATCAGCTTGAGAAAGGACCCTTTCATAGCCTGGCAGGACAAAAAAAATTGAGCTCTGCTTTACTAAAGTTGCCAATTCTCTGATCCGGGTAGCGGCAAAGACAACGGCTGCATCCTACGCGCCGGAGCCTTTACCTGTTGCCAAGGCACCAAGGAGGATTCATAAGGCCATCTGCCACCGGTGATATATATCTCCCTGCACATCGGGCTCTTGATTATGGGAAGGGGATAATGGCTCTTGCCGGGCCCACAGCTGGACCACCTGATGGATGGCCTGGTGGCCCGGAGAGGGATTAGAGCCAGCCAGAAGAGTTAAGAGCTCTCCGAAGGAGCCGACGGAGATCCATCAGGTCCGACCTGACATCCTTCGCCTTGAGGGATATTAATGCTGCCATGTTCTGCCTTCTGTATGTCCCAGTGCACACGCCCCGAAAGACCACTTCACACATCAGGCCTTTTTTTTATATTCTCCTTCACTGGAAAAGAAATAATTCTGCACAGGAAGACGATGAATGGTGTTTTTCCCACTACAAGAGGAAAACAAAAAAAATGAATTGGGATGCTTATGTATCAGGAAAGGGTTGCCAAATCTCAGAGTGAGAGCGCTGCCTTGGAAAGTGTGCAGCTACTCATTGCACAAAGGCATTGCATTCAGGGGCGGTCTAAGGTAATTTAAAATGGTAAACGAATATTATTTTGGCAGGGCTCCCCCAAAAAACATTATTTTGGCGCCCCCTCCCCTGCAGCAAGCCGGCCAAGCCCCCCTCCCTCCCCCGCTCGAGCCTTTCATCCCGCCGTCTCTGCGTGTTTCCATTGGCCGAGGTCAGGCCTTAGAGAAAGCCGGCGAGGGCGATCTCCCGCCGGCAGATAGCTGACGTCATCGGCCAGAAGCCTCCTCGACCTGCAGCATCCTGACCTCGACCTGCCCCGAAATAGACCACCTGAGTGAGCCCGTGACTCGGGGCTTGTCTCGCGACGCAGGTGCGCTCTGAGAAGGCGCCTGATGCTGCCTCCTCTTTTTTCTCCCCGTCAAGCTTCCTCCTCCTCAAACCCAGCGCTCCAAAGCTTCCCATTGGCTGCCGGGCGCATGCGCCACGGACGCGCCACACATTCCCACCTCCCCTTCCTCTCTTACGCCCACCGCCGCCCTGAACCCTATTTTCAAGAAGTCGTTCTTTATTTTCCTCCCCCCTTTCATTTCCAAAATGGCTCCCTTTTGGGTCTTAATAACACACAGCAACAGACTCGCATATGTCACGTGGGAGCGGGGCGGGGGGTGGGTGGGTGTCACTCTCCCCTCAAGGACCTATGGCCTCACGAGACTGAGGGGGCAGCTTTGTGTTGCAGGAAAGGCCCTCTTAGTTGGGCTCCTTTCCTAACGTGACACTGTCTGGCGGGCGGGGGAATGCGCCCATTACCCAGATGGCGCGGCTGGCGCCCCACGCAGCAGCGTCCTTTGCCTAACGGTAGGACCGCCCCTGATTGCATTGTTGCTCTTTTGTGCCTTCGAGCAATTTCTGATTTATAGCAACCCTAAGACGATCATATCACAAGCGCTTCTTGGCAAAGTTTGGTCAGAGGAGGTCTTGCTCTGAGGCTAAGAGAGTGTGACTTGCCCACTAGGTTTGCACGACTGAGAAAGGATTCAAACCCTGGTCTCCAGAGAGTTGTAGTTCAATGCTCAGTTCGCAAACCACTACACTCCAGTGACCTATACACACATTTATACAGAACAGGTATGGGCAAACTTCAGCCCTCCAGATGTTTTGGACTCCAACTCCCACAATGCCTAAGAGCCTTAGGCCTTTTCCTATTCCCCCTCAGCTGCTTAAGTGGTTGAGGGGGGAAAGGAAAGGGCCCGAAGCTGTTAGGAATTGTGGGAGTTGGAGTCCAAAGCACCTGTAGGGCCGAAGTGTGTCCATGCCTGATATAAACAGAACAGATTTTCCTGTTTGGAAATCAAGGGAGAAATCTCAGCGCAATTGGCAATAATAATAATAATAATAATAATAATATTTATTAATTCTGAAAGTCGAATTCTGTAAGTTTTCCGAATTAGGCAAATAGAAGATACTAAATGGTTGGGGGAGGAAAGAGGGAAGGACAAAAGGGTGGAAGGGGAGGATGGAAGGAAGGAAGGGAAGAGGAAGGAAAAACGAAGGAAGGATGAAAGGAAGAGAATGATGGGAGGAAGGAAGGGAAGGATAAAGGAAAGAGAGAAGGAAGGAAAGAGAAAGGGGAAAAGGGAAGGAAAGAGCAAACGGGAGAGAGAGGAAAGAGGGAAGGAAGGAAAGAAGGACGAAAGGGTGGAAAGGAAGATGGAAGGAGAAAGACGGAAGGGAGGGAGGTAAGGAGGAAGGAAAAAGAAAAGAGGAGAAGGATGGAAGGGAAGGAGGAAGGAAAGAGAAGGAATGAAGGAGAAAGAGAGGGGGGGAGGAAAGAGGGAAGGAGGGAAGGACAAAAGGGTGGAAGGGGAGGATAGAAGGAAGGGAAGAGGAAGGAAAAACGAAGGAAGGACGAAAGGAAGAAAAGGATGGGAGGAAGGAAGGATAAGGGAAAGAGAGAAGGAAGGAAAGAGAAAGGTGAAAAAGGAAGGAAAGAGCAAGAGGGAGAAAGAAAGAAAGACGAAAGGGTGGAAAGGAAGATGGAAAGAGAAAGAGGGAGGGAGGGAAGGGAGTGAGGGAGGGAGGAAGAAGGAAGGACAAAAGGGGAGAGGGATGGAAGGGAGGAAAGAGAAAAAGGGAAGGAAGGAAGGGAAAGAGAGAGGGGAGGGAAGAGGGAAGGAGGGAAGAACAAAACAGTGGAAGGGAAGGGTGGAAGGAAGGAAGGGAAGAAGAAGAGAAAAAAGATGGAAGGACAAAAGGAAGAGAAGGATGGGAGGAAGGATAAATGAAAGAGAGCAGGAAGGAAAGAAAAAGGGGAAGAAGGAAGGAGAGAGCAAGCGGGAGAGAGGAGGAAAGAAGGACGAAAGGATGGAAAGGAAAATGGAAAGAGAAAGAGGGAGGGAGGGAGGGAAGGAAGGAAGAAGGAAGGACAAAAGGGGAGAAGGATGGAAGGGAGGAAAGAGAAAAAGGGAAGGAAGGAAGGGAGAGAGAGGGGGGAGAGAGGAGGGAAGAAGGGAAGGACAAACGGGTGGAAGGGAATGATGGAAGGAATGGAAGAAGAAGAGAAAAAGATGGAAGGACAAAAGGAAGAGAAGGATGGGAGGAAGGAAGGGAAGGATAAAAGAAATAGAGAAGGAAGGAAAAAGAAAGGGGAAGAAGGAAGGAAAGGGTGGAAAGGAAGATGGAAGGAGAAAAAGGGAGGGAGGGAGGGAAGGAAGGAAGAAGGAAAGACAAAAGGGGAGAAGGATGGAAGGGAAGGAGGAAGGAAAGAGAATGACAATGACAGTGAAGGAAGAAATGACAAAAGGGTGGAAGGGAAGGAGAAAGAGGAAGAAGGAAAGAAAGAAAAAAGGAGGCAGGGAAGGAAGGAAGGAAATATATGAAGGGTCCTGTTGTGGTGCTTATGAGCCTTCAAGTCTTTTCCAGTTTATGGTGACCTTAAAGCAGGCATGGGCAAACTTGGGCCCTCCAGGTGTTTGGACTTCAACTCCCACAATTCTAAGCGGCTGAGGCGGGAAAGGAAGGATCCTGATGCTGTTAGGAATTGTGGGAGTTGAAGTTCGAAAGACCTGGAGGGCCCAAGTTTGCCCATGCTTGCTCTAGAGCAGCAAAAAAAACAACATTGCTCCATTGTTTAATGCGACATCCTTGCAACAGGAATTAGGCCGCAAAGGTTGGAGACTCAGGACCAGGCCCTAAAATCTGGCAACCTTATATGAGAAGGATTTCATTTTGCAGTGCCAAACTAGGACCTCAGTTTGTGTGTCCTTTTGTTTTCCGAACTGAGGCCGTCACGTGTGTCTCATGCGTGATGGGAGCCATAGCTCTCCATACGAGATGCGGATGGCATACATATTCCCTGCAGAGTCTCGCTTTTGGAGGATGATGCAGCCCGATCCATTCCTCATTTCTGCACAACGCCAAGCCCTTTCCACTTCGCTAGGGGCAGATAGATTAACAACAAACAAGTGCTGGGGGGGGGTGTGTGTTGGTGTTGTGGGGAGATTTAGGCCACGCTAATTATTTACAGGGCACCCGTGGGCCGTAGTCGTTGGCTGTGTGATTCATGCTCGCAGGCGCAGCAATTGGAGGGCAATGCCGTGGGGGGATGATGGATGGGCTGTGCCAAAGAGGTAGAATTAGGTGCCGGGAACCCGGCTTTCCAGCAGGAAGGAAAAAAAGAGAAAGGGGTGGAGAGCCGGGGAAATAGGAATCATAATAAAGTCATTTATCATCTGGCGACGCTCAACCGTCAAGCTGCAGTTCTCTAGGGAGAAGGGGGAAGGAGAAGATGAAGGGGGAGCAGCATGGACGGTGTGTATGTATGCGTTTGTGTGTGTTTTTGGAGCCACTGGTTTTTCAGTGACAAACAAACACAGAACGGGTTTGGGAACAAGCCCAGGGCAAGGCCATTTTATGCCCAAACTAAGTACAGTGCAGTCCCCGAGTTACAAACATCTGACTTACAAATGACTCCTAGTTAAGAACGGAGGTGAAAGAACAGGAAATGAGATAAGTCAACCCTTTGGAAGGGAAATTCTCTCCTGAAAGACTTATCATGGGGGAAAGGTGTCTCCACTGAAGTTTTATCCCCAACCCTTGTTTCCACAACAAGTCACAATTTCTCAAATCTACCGTATTTTCTGGTGTATAAGACTACTTTTTAACCCAAGAAAATCTTCTCAAAATTCAGGGGTCATCTTATACACAGGGGTCGTTTTATACACGGGCGTCGACTTATACACCAGGAGTTGTCTGATAGAGCAGGTGCTGAAACTTCCAATCTGGGCTGGAGAATCTGTGGTTGCCGCATATGGTGGGAGAGCTCAAAATACTGTATATAAAAAGGTGGTAGTGCTACACCTAGATTGGGGAAGTAGAGATCGCGAGTTAATGGAATATCATCTAAGAAGTATTAGATGAAGTTGGTCAAGGGAACTGGAAGTCTACAAGAGTATAAAATAATTGTTGTATAGATGGGTTGTGCAAGAGACGTCTTGATAGACATTTGTCTGTCATTTTATGTTTGCCTGCTTGTTGTATGTTATTGTGTCTGTTTTTTTATTTCTGGAAAACTTAATAAAAATCTTTTTTTTAAAAAAATGGCAGTGGCTGCATCCCTGCTGTATGCAGCGACTGTATGAAAGCATTAAGGGCGACGCTGTAAAAATACGGTAGAAGAAAATCCATTCATCAGGATTCGTGGACTTAATGCGGTCCCGATGGTGAGGTGAAGGGGCGCCTCACCGGGAAGGTGTAAGTAAAGGGCGGAGTGTTGCACTTCAGACACGGAGCACCCTCCTAGTCACACACACAACAGACAGTTTCTGAATAATAGGCTTTTATTGGAACAAATATAGTATCCAACAAAAGGGTTAAAAGAAGATCAATAGTAGAATATATCCAAGGTAAAACACACAGTTCAAATAGTCCCAAAATCCAACGGCAAAGGCAAAATGCTTGATGAAAATCCCATGAGTAATACAAGGCAGCTATTGGAGCAAAACGTGCACAAAGGCCTAGGAAAAATCAGGAGCTTGGAGACAAGACAAGATCTGGCATGGTATTCTAAACAAAGCCTGGAAACTGAAGACAATTTCTCTAGCCATCTAATATAAAGACAAATCAGTTTCGGTTTGCAAACTGACTGCTATGTCGCAGGCTGGCAGCCTGCCTAGATTCCCAAATGCTATCTTGGTGGTTAAATGGAAACTCATTAAAATTCCCAGGTGTCCCGTTATCAACATCAAGACCTTCAGAGTCCTGAACACAAGAATTCTCATCTAATGAAGCCCTGGGAAGAGAACTGTTCCCAGGAAAGCAAGCCTCATCTGAAAGATCACTTTGCATTTCAAAATTCTCACGAAGCATCCATCATCAGCATTTGCAGGAACAATTCCATCATCCCTAGCATGCACATGAGCACCAAGCTGAAACACCACATGGAGCAAGCTGCAGGCATCCCGTGTGCCCGGGGTATGGAAAAAAGAGATAGAGTGGCTCTGGGCCCAGAAAAACACACCTCTTTTACCTGTCTGGCCTGCCCTTGTATCCTATGACCATCCCTCCTCTTCTGCCTCTCAGATCTCACTCCTGAAGATGGCAGTGAAGCAGTGCAGGTGCGCAGGTGTGAGATCTGAGAGGCAGAGAAGGAGGGACAGTCATAGGAAAATTACCATATTGAAATCAAATCTGATGCTTTTGAAATTTTTATTTGGTGTGTGTTGGAAGAGGGGTAGTCTTGTACAGCGAGTATATCCCAAACTCTATATTAACTGGAAACATTTGGGGTCGTCTTATATGCTGGAAAATATGGTAATTATCACAGGGACAGAAAGTGAAGTGAAATCTTCTGAATTGGGGCACAGACATCAAAACAAACACTGCAGGGGGGAGAGGTGTTAACTCTTCCCTATTCAATCCAAAGCTTATTTCTCTATCTCTATCTCTATCTGGCGCTCCAGGCAGTAATGCTGGCCACATGACCTTTGAGGTATCTATGGACAATGCCGGATCTTCAGCTTAGAAATAGAGATGAGCACCAACCCCCAGAGCCGGACACGACTGGACTTAGTATCAGGGGAAAACCTTTACCTACTTTATCTCTATCTCTCTATCTGGAAGAGTCCCTGGTGGCGCAGTGGGTCAAACCGCTGAGCTGCTGAACTTGCTGATCAAAAGGTTTGTGGTTCAAATCCGGGGAGTGGAGTGAGGTCCTGCTGTTAGCCCCAGCTTCTGCCAACTTAGCAGTTTGAAAACATGCAAATGTGAGTAGATCAATATGTACCAACCACTCTGGCACAAAGGTAATGGTGCTCCGTGCAGTCATGCTGGCCACATGACTCTGGAGGTGTCTCCGGACAACACTGACTCTTCGGCTTAGAAATGGAGATGAGCACCACCCCCCAGGGTCAAACAGAACTGGACTTAATGTCTGGTGAATACTTTTACCTTTACCTATCTATATCTGGAGTTACACTTTAAGAATGTACCTGTTTTTACTTGCATACAAATACAACTTAAGAACAAACCTATAGAACTGATTTTGTTGGTAATTTGAGGACTGCCTGTACACTGTAATCTAGAGAGCCTGAGGTTATTATTGTTGTTGTTGTTGTTATGTTTATTTACAGTATACCCTGCTTTTTTTCCCACAAGGAGAGGTCATGCTGTTGTTGAGTGTATTCCAATCTGCTTTTTCATATAGTAACTGTTCTATACGTTTTTCCTCGTTGGCTTCCTTCAGAGGAGATTTGCCATCTTCTTAGCAGTTTGAAAACATGCAAATGTAAGTAGATCAATAGGTACTGCTCTGGTGGAAAGTGCTCCATGAGGTCATGCTGGCCACATGACCTCGGAGGCATCTACTGACAACTCCAGCTCTTCAACTTAGAAATGGAGATGAGTACCAACCTCCAGAGTCAGACACGACTAGACTTAATGTAAAGGGGAAACCTTTACTTATGTAACAATTTTTTAAAAAAAATTGTGTTCCTGGTTTGAAAGTGTTCTTTCCTGTTTAATTGTGTGATACTTACTTTGAAAGTTGTTGTCCTGATATCGAGCAGGATTTAGCGGTCTAGCCGTGGAGGCAGACCAGTCAGACCCACCAAAGAGGATCCGAGATAGCCCTGGCGAGATAGGAAACAGCCAATCCCAATTTCTCTGAATTTCCCCAATAAAGATGTCACCAAGTTGAAAAAATGCCACTGAGTTGTTTATTTCGTTCCAGCTGAAAAGGATGTCTAGCCGCAATAGTTCACCAAAGCAGACATCTGATGGAAGGAAACTACAGATCCCGTCTTGATGTGGGGCCGGAGTGGCCTGCTTGCTTCCCTGGGGTTCTACGGGATGACCACATTTGCAGAGAAGGAGCCACAAATGACAATCAGCTGACTTCGGTTTAAATTTTATTGCTTTTTGAGAAAGAAAAGGTTATTCCTTGGGCGCAGGGGCCAGAAGAGCAAAAGTAATGTGGTAGTTAGTGTTAGAATTAACCTAGGAAAAATATGGCACCAAAATGGAGGCGATCCGTTGAATTGTGGATACGGGGGCCTGACGGGTTTCCATATCCGCGGTTTAAAGGAATGCAGTTTCGGCCTCCCCATGATGCTAAAAGGGTGTCCAGGGTGAGCCTACAGTGATCCGTGGCTCAGAAAAGGAAAGGTTCATGCTTATAGAGATTTGGAGACAGTAAAAGACACAAAGTATCACTATGGAAAGGGAAAAAGTTGCAATCTAAGGTTTCTTTATTGGGGGATTTGTTACAATGTTAGGGTCAAGGGGAAGGAAGCAAAGAGAGAGAGGTTGTTGGTTGAACTGCTGCTGTAGCCACACTCCCAGCGATGCCTGGCCCAATGGGAACATCCTGGAACTGTGGAACTCCCTGCTGCAGGTCAGATTAACTTGAATGCAGGCGGGGGGTCTCGATGGTTTGCCCTCAGTCCTACTCCAGAAACTCCATTGTTGTGGTTGCCATTTTAAACTTTTCAATGTGCCGTTGTTAACCTTTTGAGCAGGCCGCAATAAACAAAGTCCTTGCAGTTTAATAAACATTTTTCCACGTGTTTATTATGATAGACGTAATTAGAAAATGACATTTGTAAAATGGGAACAAAAATTGTGTGGCATTGTGTTATTCTAATCTCCAACCTTCCTTGCTGAAAATGTTTGCCATCTTGACCACACTCCCCATGCTGCTGGGCCAAATGCCCCCCGGTTTCTAGCCTTGGAGGCCCTGAACTCGGTCCAGAGAAGTTGGAAGTTAAAGCATGGATGGATTTTAGTGGCCGGGGATGACAAAAGGTTTTAAACAGATGGGTGAAAGGCAGCCGTCTTCTCCTCCTCCCGGCTTCTCCAGCCCCAACCTGACAATGGTCTCCGGGAAGGCTTTAAATACAATGCCGGGGCCGTCCCTGGTTCAATCGCAGGCTAATGAAGCCACATTAATCATCCAATTATACACCTGTCAGGCCGGGAACAATAGCGCCAGGCGCTTTGAATGGGGCCAAGAGGCGGCATCTGAGCTCAAGGGGACCCGAGAGGCAGAACAAATCCAAGGAAAACAATAGGAAACAAAACAGAGATGACCCCAAAGCAGGAGGGAGATGGGACCCCGGCGAGAGGAGAAAAAGGCCGGGGTTAACCTCCTGGGGAGTTTTGTCTCCAACATTTTTCTAAAAGGGGGCACCCCAGCCCAAACCATGGCTTTTCTATCTGAATCACAGGAGCCTTGGCCAGCTGTTGAGCCTTTCCTTCCTTCCTTCACCTGCCAGCCAGAAAACAAGAAGAGAGAGAGAGAGAGATACCATCCTACACATGGCTAGATTTTTCAGAAACACATTGGGAGGGGACCAATGTGGGCACCGGAATATAAAATCCCCAAAAGTTGGCATATGAAAGAGGAATCGGGTCCAATGTCAGGCTACACAGAGAAGCCATTGAAACCCAAACGCACAGGGACAATTTCTACAGAAAGGAGGAAACAATGAAAATGAATAAAATATGGTTACCAGTATTTTTAAAAACACCAGAATCAAGACACCAACACAGAAAAAGGAGAACTCCAGACAACAAGCAAGTGCCAATTAACACCACCCAAACGGAGGATGCCTCCAGGCAACAAAAGCCAGGTTACCTCCATGCTGATACTCTCACTGATTGACTTTGCAAACTTCATGGCTACTCAAATGCTAATTCAAGCTTGCTTAATTGCAACGTTCCACTTGCTTGAAACAGACAAGGGTTCTTTCTCCCACCCAGGACATTCCACAGGTGTGTGTGTGTGTATCTTCTTGGCTTGGCTTTTCTTCAGGAACGAAGATTCAGGAAGGACTCATCCCACACATTCTACAAGCGCGTTGATGACTTAAAAAGCCAATCTGAGATAGGCAAGTCTGGTTGCAGAAAGCACAGCGGAAAGTCTCCTTGGGTGATGTTGTTTCCAGGTTGCGGTTCTTTCTGCGTTGTCATTTCTCTTCGAGACTTGTTCGGCGTGACTTCTCGAAAGAGGCCGTAGTATTGTGGATAGTGCGTCTCCATGCCTCCCGATGTGAGGCCAGGGTGGACCATTGTTGGTGATCAATCTGGCCGAGCCTGAGATGTTGTTTCAAGGAGTCTTTTTATCTCTTTTTTGGGATGCCTCTCTTGCGCTGACCCGTGGTGAGTTCAGCATAGAGTAGTATCTTTGGGAGGCGGTGATCCTCCATCCTAGAGACGTGCCCTGATCAGAGCAGCTGTGTTCTCAATAGCATGGCCTCAATGCTGGTGATCTCTGCTTGCTCAAGGACAGCAACATTCGTCACATAGTCAGTGTATATTTAGGATTGTGCGAAGACAGCGCTGATGAAAGCATTTGAGGAGTCGTAGGTGTTGGCGATAGGTGACCCATGTTTCAGACCCATAGAGGAGAATAGACAGTACGATAGCTCTGTACACACTGATTTTTGTGCTTTGCCTCAGGTGCTTGTTGCTCCAGACTCTTTTGTGAAGCCTTCCGAATGCACTCTATGCTTTTGCTAATCTGTGATCTATCTCTTTGTCAATCTTGGCGTCTGAAGAGATGATGCTTCTCAGGGAGGTGAACTGCTAGACAGACTTAAGCACAGATGTGCCTACGCTGACGTGGGGATGATGATGTTCTTCCTGTGGTATCACGAATGATCAGGTCACCTTAAATCCGTTTCGCTCTTGGGTGGAGTTTGTCAAGGCTTCAGCTATACACATACCGATGTCCTGTCATCATGGAATTCATCATGAGCCTAACCTCACTTTTAGGTCACCTCACTTATCGAGTGAGGTTACGCTCATGTTGAATTTCATGATGAAAGGGCATCGGTATGTGTATAATCGAAGCCTTGATAAAGCTCCGCGTGGGAGCGAAACGGATTTAAGGTGGCCTGATCGTTCGTGATATCTTCACCCCGTCGGCTTCCTACTATTCCGCTTCATATTAAGGAGTATATGTTCTACTCTACTTTGTCCGATCTTCCGCTGGGATTTAACATGCCTACTTCACCCCAAATGTGGATGTTACTGTACTGAACCTTCACTTCTTATGGACCCTGTTATAGTTTGAACTGCTTGCACTCGTGTGGATATAATCTGGTTCATTTGCAACCGCGGAACTCTCGCTATTTTGCGAGCTTGACTTTACCTTTGGAACTGTGGACTCCTATACTTGGGACTATATCCCCCTATAGGGTAAAGCAGTGTTTTTCAACCTTTTTTGAGCAACGGCACATTTTTTACATTTACAAAATCCTGGGGCACAACACCAACCAAAATGACACAAAATGACACTCTAACACAGTAATACATATAGTGAATATGTTTTTAAATGTATTTATACACTCAGTGTGAAACCTGGGCCTGTTTTGATGAACACAACATAGATGTCCTGGCAGGAATGGCAGAAAGACACACACAAAGGTCTTGCTCAACAGCTGTGAGTTATAGTTCACCCGCAATCAAAGAGCATTCTGAACTCCACCAATGATGTAATGGAATCAAACTTCCCACACAGAACTCCCATAACCAAGAGAAAATACTATAAAAGTTTGGTGGGCATTGATCTTGAGTTTTGGAGTTGTAGTTCACCTATATCCAGAGAGCACTGTGGAGGGGAGGGAGGAAGACATGGGGCGAGTCTGTGCAGTAGCACCCGCACGGGTCACGTCTTCCTCCCTCCCCCCCTCCCGCAGAAGCAGCAGCGTGAGCAAAGCGAGGCAAAGCGAGCAAAGTGAGGCTGGGAAGAAGGGAGCCCGAGTGGAGAAGAAAAAGTGTTCGGCAGGAGGGGGAAGAAAGGGTATTGGAGGTTCCAATTTCCCACGTCACACCTGATGATCGTTCACGACACACTAGTATGCCACGGCACACTGGTTGGGAAACACTGGGGTAAAGTATGTGCACTTAGTTCATACTGCTTATATTTGTAGTATTATTGTGTATGTTCAATGTTTTGATACTTGCTAATACATTTTGTAATTTGTGATATATGCTGACTTTTTGTAGCGTCTTGCTCTTTTGTTTACTCAACCCTTGCTCATTTATTGCTTGTCTTGGCGGTGGGTTCATAGGTGGCTGTGGAGCCCTGTTCTTGATCCGCATGTTCTCCTGCAGTGAGGACATCGGTTTCCAGGTGGAAGACGGTCCCGATCAGAGTTGGCTTTATGTGCCTTCCTCTTGGCACATTTCTCCCTTTTGCCTTTCATTCATAACACAAGAGGTTCCTGGTTCAAATCCCCAAAAATCCGAGCTAATCATGGATGACTTCACTTTTTGTGGCTCTTTAAAAAAAAAAAACAGGCTTCAAGAAAGCTGGCAACGATCCATATAATGTCTAGACACTTATCCAAAGAGAGAGATTCACGTTCTGAGATGTGTCCACCTTTGCAATAAACTCCCGCTTTGGTGAAAAGATGGATAATCGTAGGTAAGTCATAAATATTCCGCCTCGAAATCTATCACATCTCCGCTCCATCCTTTATCGGGATCTGGGATGGGAGGAAAGGAGGATTGTTATGTCACCTCCATTAGACTGAATACCAAACTTGATTGCGGTGCATTTTTCAACTCGCGCAAAATTAAATAATAGTAGGGAAAAAGGCAAGTTCTTAGACACCGTGATAAATAGGCTCCTGTATTAACATGCGGAGTGGGCCCTCCATGAACACAGAGTGGGAGAAAAGGATATATCTGTGATATAGTTTGCTGTATATTGAGAGAGGGGGGTATATATAAACTGGTGGTTGGCAATTGGCAGACTTCTGCTTAAACCACCTGGCCCCAGAAAAGTCAAAATAAAAGAAGTTTAACCAAAGACACACAAAAAGCACAACGCCTAATGAAAGCAGGGTGCAGCAACATTGTAGACATAATACAGCCTGGCACCAATTTCACTGCTGTGGCTCAATAATATAAATCCTGGGACTTAAAAAGTTTTCTGAGTCACCAGCACTCTTTGGAAGAGGATGCAAAAGACCTTATAAAACTATATCTCCCAATGAGACATGGCAGGGAAATCAGGGTCTGGCATAAGCAGGTTCTTCTCCAAAGAAGATAATATTTGGATGGATGCATGAGGATGAATGAATGCAGGGCTGGACTAAGGTAATTTAAAATGGTAAGCCTCATGGAGGGTGTGCGCGCGTTCCGGAGTGCGCGGAGCCACTATAACTATAACTCCCAATGAGACATGGCAGGGACAGCAGGGTCTGGCCTAAGCAGGTTCTTCTCCAAAGAAGATAATATTTGGATGGATGCATGAGGATGAATGAATGCAGGGCCGGACTAAGGTATAAAATTATAACTCCCAATGAGACATGCCAGTTAAAGTAGTGCTAAACTGCATTAATTCTAGATTAGTGTTTCTCAACCTGGGGGTTGGGACTCTTGGGGGGGGGTCGTAACGGGGTGTCAGAGGGGTTGCCAAAGAACATCAAAAAAACAGTTTTTTTCTGTTGGTCATGGGGGTTCTGTGTGGAAACCAAACTACAAACACAGGGCTAGTTGCTGACAACCAAAACCAAGAAGCACGGCCTGGATGACATCCAATTCTTTGGGCTCGAAAGAGTTAATGTGCCGCCACATGGAGATGTGGATCAGTGCTTATGCAGGGCAGAGGCCCGCTGGATATTCAATCTTCAATGTGAGATTCCCTTCGGATTAAATGAAAGACTTAACATCAGTGATTTACTCAAATAAGGTAGTTTTCACCCGACCCCTTACTCATGGGAACATATTACTCCAGGGCTAGCCTCACTCTTAGAGTTATTTGCTATAGAACCCATGGAGACATGACTTAAAATAGGTAGTTTTCACCTGACCCCTTACTCATGGGGATATATTACTCCAGGGCTAGCCTTACTCTTTGCGTTTGTTTGCCATAGAACCCATGGAGACATGATTTACACTCTATAGGGAATGGTACGTTCCTCCTTACTGTATATGCAACAGATATTTTATAATTATGATTATTATCTATATTACTATGTACTTTTAGTTGCTTTATGGACACTATAGACCTACATTGCCTTTGTTATTGCTATCATGCTATTATGGGTTATATTATTGTTGTTGCAGATGATAACACGCCGTGTGCATCTATTATAGTGACTACATATTGTATATGGATGTGGCTTGATGTACTAACAGATGGGCCTTGATAAAGACTCAATCGGAGTCGAAACGAGTGATGGATCCGGTATGATTTAGTCCTTGTCGGCAGCACCATCTCTCCGATGTTTAAACATTTTGGATTATACTCATGAGAGTCAAGGATTTACTTTCACATCGGAGCGCATTTACTGGAACATTGAGGCAGCTGCCCATTGAAATTATCAACGTACACGAGCGATTGTGATTGGAACTTTACATATTATCGACTCACAGGCTATCAGCAAGTGTTTTTGATATAGGGATTTGGGACCCTTTATATTATCATTTATTTATGGACTTACTATACAGCCTTTGTCTGATATTCTATGAACTGTAAATACTTGAACTGCATATTTAAGGCATTATATATATTTGATTTCTGAAGTGAAGACTATATTTGTTTAGTGTACTTTATTACTAACAGTGTACTACTACTAGCAGCTGTGGTCTTGTGAGCATATCATTTACTCAATATAATTTTATTAAGTGCTATATTGGTACTAGTGTTCTTTCCTTTGGTTCTGTGTGGGAAGTCTGGCTCAATTCTATCGTTGTCGGAGTCTAGAATGCTCCGTGATTGTAGGTGAACTATACATCCCAGCAACTACAACTCCCAAATGTCAAGTCTATTTTCCCCAAATTCCACCGGCGTTCACATCTGGGAATATTGAGTATTCGTGCCAAGTTTGTTCCTTATCCATTGTTGTTTGGGTCCACAGTGCTCTTTGGATGTAGGTGAACTACAACTCCAAAACTCAATATCAATGGCCACCAACTTCTTACAGTGTTTTGTGTTGGTCATGTGAGTTCTGTGTGCCAAGTTTGGTTCAATTCCACTTTTGGTGGAGTTCAGTATGCTCTTTGATTGTAGATGATCCACAAATCCCAGCAACTACAACTCCCAAATGTCAAGGTCTATTTCCCCCCAAAGTCCACCAGTGTTCACATTGGGGCATATTGAGTCTTTGTGCAAAGTTTGGTCCAGATCCATCGTTGTTTGAGCCCACAGTACTTTCTGGATGCAGGTGAACTACAACTCCAAAACTCAAGGTCATTGCCCACCAAATCCTTCCAGTGTTTTCTGTTGTTCATGGGAGTTCTGTGTGCCAAGTTAGGCTATATTCCATCGCTGATGGAGTTCAGAATGATCTTTGATTGTAGGTGAACTGCAAATCCCAGCAACTACAACTCCCAAATGACAAAATCAATGCCCCAACCCCACCAGTATTCAAATTTGGGTGTATCGGGTATTTATGCCAAATTTGGTCCAGTGAATGAAAATACATCCTGCATATCAGATATTTACATGATGATTCATAACAGTAGCAAAACTTCAGTTACGAAGTAGCAACGTAAATAATGGTATGCCTGGGGGTCACCACAACATGAGGAACTGTATTTAGGGGTCGTAGCATTAGGAAGGTTGAGAAACACTGAGATAGATGAAGTGTAAGTCCAAGATCTTACACTGGAATGGCATTAAAATTAATTCCCATATGCGGAATGATATGTGCAATTATTATACCAGGAAAAGCTGACTATTGAATCATGCTAGCATGCCTATATATAGATACACACACACTCACACACATTCTTAGATATACTCAATAATAAGCAGCTCTCAAATAGATGTGATGACAGCTTAACCGGTTGCATTCCTGCATTAAAAGGCATCAACTCTAATGGTCTGGAATTGCCAACCTGCCTCCATTTCTTGCATCTTGTTGCTGGAATGTTCACTTAGATTAGAAAAGTTACTTTTAGGGACTACCACCTCTAATAGTTAGATGCGGATGTATTCAAGGAGTTCTAGTTTTCCCGTAACGTTTCCATCCTTTGTTTCCAGGCGAAAGAAAAACTTTCTATCTTTTTCCAAGTTGGCTTCCTACATATTGACTTCTTTTCATTGGAACCCCCATTGTCGCAGCGGGTTAAACCACGGAGCTGCTGAATTTGCTGACCGAAAGGTTGGCGGTTCAAATCCAGGGAGTGGGGTGAGCTCCTGCCGTTAGCCCAAGCTTTTGCCAACTTAGCAGTTCGAAAACATGCAAATGTTAGTGGAATAATAGGCAAAGGGTCTGACAAAGAGCGTCAAAGGGCAGGATGGGCTCTCTAGCCTTTTGACAACCATCCTAAGAGAATGAAAACTCTAATTTCAAACCCGGGCAGATGGTGCTCGTCTAACCCTGTAAGGTCAACCATCTAAGAGAAGGAAACTCGAACCAAACCTATGACCTGAGGACCTCGCTGCCACCGTCCAAGCTTGCTAGGCCCCGGCAGACGAACCTTTGGTTTAAAGGGTGAGGCCAGTTCTGTGCATGCTGCGCTCCACCAGAAAAAATCCATTGCACAGGCTCGAAGGACACATCCAACCTCCGAAAAAGCCCTGTAGTGATAGGCGAGGGACGAAACGGCAGGTGTCGAAGAGAAACGACAACGCAGAAAGAACCGCAACTTGGAAACAACATCACTCATGGAGACTTTCTGCTGTGCTTTCTGCAACCGAACTTGCCTATCTCAAATTGGCCTTTTTAGTCATCAACGTGCTTGTAAAAAGCATGAGTCCTTCCTAAGAATCTTCGTTCGCAAAGTAATGCCGAGAGAATAGGCACCGGTCCAGCAGGAAGGTAACAGCACTTCATGCAGTCATGCCAGCTACATGACCTTGGAGGTGTCTGTGGACAATGCCGGCTTTTTAGCTTAGAAATGGAGATGAGCACCAACCCCCTGGGTCCGACACATCTGGGCTTAATATCAGGGGGAAACCTTTTACTTTTTACCTCATTGGATACTATATATTTAAGCCGTCTTCAAGCACTCTATCATTATTGTGTGCCATCTCCTTATATCTTGTCTCTTTGCACACCTTTTAAAATGTCAGGCCTTTTAAATATATACACCCGAAGAGACTGTCTTCTCCTTGACTTTCTGGGGATGGCTTTCCAGAGGACTTTGCTCAGAGTGGCCATTGGAATGACTCGAGAGCGCCACTTTGTGGCTCATGTGTGCCTTGCAATCTCAGGTTTCCCTTCAAGGAATCAAGGGGTGCCTCCTTCTTCACTGGAGAATTGATGCAGTTTGACATCACTTTAGCTGCTATGTACTCAACTCTCAGTTGCCGCCCCCTTGTCATGGGGGAGAGGCTTGCGTACCCTAATGAAGTTGTGAGTTATGCTGGCGGTGGCATAATAGCCACCGGTAGGGCCTCCCATGCCAGACAGGCCACAACCGAAGGGCCTGGCAAAGAGCATCAAAGGGCAGGATGGGCTCCCTAGCCTTTGGCAACCATCCTAGGAGAAGGAAAACTCTAATTTCAAACCCGAACAGATGGTGCTCGTTTAACCCTGTAAGGTCAACCATCTAGAGAAGGAAACTCGAACCAAACCTACGACCTGAGGACCTCGCTGCCACCGTCCAAGCTTGCTAGGCCCCGGCAGACGAACCTTTGGCTTAAAGGATGAGGTCAGTTCTGTGTACGTTGCGCTCCACCAGAAAAATTCCATGGGGTGGATAAAAGGGTCTTGAGCCAGAGGAAAGGAGTTTTGGATAACGGAGGAAGACAAGGGAGAAGGGAAGATTTTTGAGAGAGGAAGGGTTTGGAGCCAGAGAAGAGAGAAAAAGAAGGAAAAGTTTGTTGGGGAGAGAGTGAAATTAATAAAGTGCATTTCTGGAAACTTCTTTTTTACTTACATGTCCTAACATGTTGAAATTTGGTGTGCGCACAGAGGAGGATGTGTTGTATTAGTATATCAAGTTTCATCAAGATTGGTGTAAAATGAGGGAGGGAGAAGACCCTGGAGTTCCCCCAGTGCTGTTTTCTGCGTATTGCACAATCGCGCCTGCCATTAATGAAGCGATTCGGAAATTTCGGAAAGTTCCGACTTTTTGGGAAAAATTCGGAAGTGACTTTAGAATCGAACCAACACTGCCCCCTACATCCGAAATGGGTTTTGAACCATTTTTTAAAATCAACAAAGCCTATAATGCATCCTTTGATATGTCCAAGTAAGATAGCCTTGGTTTAGTCATTTGCGCTTCTAATTCAGGCCTGATTCACTCTTTGACCCATTCATTTGGTTTTTGGGCAACAACTCATTTCAAACTAGGTTGATTCTCATGCTCTGTGAAAAAAGAGGTACCTTTAATTGGGCTTTAAGATGTGGTCCTCTCCGTTGGCACCCCCTTGTCATGGGCGAGAGGCTTGCGTACCCTAATGATGTTGTGAGCTATGCTGGCGGTGGCATAATAGCCACCGGTAGGGCCTCCCATGCCAGACATGTCACAACCGAAGGGTCTGACAAAGACGTCAAAGGGCTCTCTAGCCTTTGGCAACCATCCTAGGAGAAGGAAAACTGATTTCAAACCCGGGCAGATGGTGCTCATCTAACCCTGTAAGGTCAACCATCTAGAGAAGGAAGCTCGAACCAAACCTACGATCTGAGGACCTCGCTGCCTCCGTCCCAGCTTGCTGGGCCCCGACAGACTAACCTTTGGTTTAAAGGGTGAGGCCAGTTGTGTGCACGCTGCGCTTCACCAGAAAAATCCATTACACAGGCTCGAAGGACACATCCAACCTCCGAATCATCAACGCGCTTGTAGAAAGCATGAATCTTCGTTCACGAAGAAAAGCCAAGAAAGATGTGGTACTTGGAATCCAGTTCTAAACAGACACTGTAAATCTGACTTGTAATTGGAAGGACGGCCTGGTACACTGTGGGTGCATCTACACACTGTAGAACTAATGCAGTTTGGCACAACCAACTTCCATAATTCAATGCTATAGAAAATAATGCAGGTTTATTGTTGCCATTATTCTTTTAAACTATATGTTTCTCTCCATTTGGTACTAGTTTTTGCCTGTCATTTCAGAAATCTCTCTAATTCAATAAAGACACAATCTATTGTGCAATTTGCGTTGAGAAAGAGAGTTTCTTGCTTTCCTCTAACTATAAAGCATAAAAAGCACCGGGACTGTGGCACAGCTGGCTGGGAGTCAGCTGCATTAAGATCACTACTGACTGAAAGGTCATGAGTTCGAAGCCAGCCAGGGTCGGAGTGAGCTCCCGACCAAAATTGTGTAGCTTCTTGTTGACCTATGCAGCCCGAAAGACAATAGCATCTGTCAAGTAGGAAATTTAGGTACCACTTAGTGGGGAGGCTAATTTAATTGATTTATGAGGCCATAAAAATCTCCAGGAAGTATGCAAAGAATGAGGAAGCGACAGCTCCCCTGGTGGCCAGAAGCTGGAATGTTAAATAGCCTCTGAATGTCTGTCTATATATGTTGTGTGTCTATGGCATTGAATGTTTGTCATGTATATGTACATTGTAATCCACCCTGAGTCCCCTGCAGGGTGAGAAGGGCGGAATATAAATACTGTAAATAAAATAAATAATATATAAATAAAACTAGAAATTATCCTCTTCCCGAAAATAGAGGTGATCCCATTGCAACAACTACTAAATTTCATTGCCAGCACATCTAGAAAATAGTTTTCAACCAGAAGGGTACCAGTCCGGATTGTTCTATGGTGCAATGGGTCAAACCCTTGTGCCAGCAGGACTGCTGACCAAAAGGTTGATGGTTTGAATCTGGGAACCAGGGTTAGCTCCCATCTGCCAGCCCAGCCAACGATGAATCTGCACACTCGGCACACAGACCCAACATGGCCAACTTTGAATAATGGCAGGGTTTGGGAAGGGTTGACTCATGGTTTTGGGAACTATAGTTCACCCACATCCTTATGCATTTGCTATTGGGAGCATTCATTAAAAAAACAAAGAAAAGACTGGCTTTTTTCTACTAAACAGTGTTAAACATTCCCAAACCGATATTACCAAACTTCTAAAAACAAACGCCTTTCTCAAATAACTAACTAACTAAATAAATAAATAAATAAATTATTTAGTTAAATAAATAAAGTACGATGGTGTCCCCAAGCTAGTTTTGTATAAAACTCGGTCATCTTAGCCTTATGCTGCCACCTAGTGGTCACTACCCCTCATTGGCTTCTTTATATGTTCCAAATTTGTGCAAGATCTGCTATGACTTTGACTTTCACAGTCAAATGTTTGGTCATGTGTCCTACTTTACAGAGGATAGTCCTCATTATGAATTGCTTGCAGATGTGTCTGTGAAAGGGAGTCCAGTAGGTTTAGTTGATCAAAAAAATGGTTCAAAACTCATTTTGGATGTAGGGGGCGCTGGTGGTTCTTTTTTTTTGTGAAAAAAACTCGAAACTTTCTGAAACTTCCGAAACTTCCGAATCGCTTCATTAACTTCATTAACTTTCCAAAACTTCTGAATCGATTCATTAATGGCACATGCAATTGCGCAATACCCAATTGTGCAATACCCTACTCTGTACCCGATTATTTCCATCAGTGCCTGGAAGCCGTAACTGGGTGACTATGGGCCAGCAGGTTGAAGGTGAACCCGTCAAAGACGGAGATCCTGTGGCTGGGTCACCCTGGGGGAGGGGGCGCGAGCTCCGGTTGCCAATAATGGATGGTGAGGTGTTTAGTCCGTCACCTATGGTTAAAAGCCTGGCGGTCCAATTGGACCCTCTGCTGACTATGGAGGCTCAGGTCTCCACCGGGAGCAGAGCAGCGTTTTTCCATCTGCACCAGGCAAGGCGGCTGGCGCCCTACCTTTCCAGTGGTGACCTAGCCACGGTAATCCAGGCCACGGTCATCTCGAGACTGGACTACTGTAATGCCCTTTACATTGGCCTTCCTCTGTCAGTAATCCGGAAACTGAAGCTGGCGCAAAACGCTGCGGCTCGACTGCTGGCTGGAGTGACACTATCGTGCCACATCACACCAGTCCTACAGCGGTTGCACTGGCTCCCCATCGAGTACCGGATTGCTTTCAAAGTGCTGGTGCTAACCTTTAAGGCCTTGCATGGTCTGGGGCCAGTGTACCTGAAGGACCGCCTTTCCCTGCATGTTCCCCAGAGACCACTACGGTCCATGGATCAAAACCTATTGGAGGTTCCATCACTTCAGATCTGCCGCATGTTATCGACCCAGCAGCGCACTTTTTCTGTAGTAGCGCCTACCCTTTGGAATGCCCTCCCGGAGGAGGCTCGAACAATAACGTTAGGAAGGTTGAGAAACACTGTTATAGGGTTTAAAGCAGGGGTGCCCACACTTTTTCAGCATGCAAGCTACTTAAACTAAAACCAAGTCAGAAAGATCTACCAAGAGATAACAGGGTGGAGCTGGGGAAGGGGGCGGGGCTTGGCGGGGCTTGGCTCCGCCCCCTCCTCCCTCTGGTTTAGCATTTCCACAGCTTCTCCAGGGTACAGAAAGGTTATGCCAAGCCAGTGGTGGCTATCTATGCCACCACTGGCTTAGCATTGCCCTCTTCTACCCAGGAGAAGCAGTGGAAATGCTGAAGCTGGCGGAGGGGGCGGGGCTTGGCGCGACATGGCTTCGCCCCCTCAGACGTGTCTCATCCAGCTGGGATCGACCTCCCTGGGTCCCAAGATCGACCAGTCGATCGCGATCGACTTTCTGAGCACCCCTGGTTTAAAGTATAAGAGGCATGTTCCCAGGCCCGGATTAACAGCTTTTTGCGCCCTAGGCCACACTTTGGAATTCCGCCCCTTTTAAGCCAACCTCTACCGCACCCCCCTCTCCCCCCCTCCACCTCGCATTGCCGCATCCTTCCCGTCCTGTGCCAATGGGGCTGAGGGGAAAGGTGTGCACGTGCTGTCACTGAAGAGAAGAAGAGAATGGGCCTCTTTGTGTGGCAGGGAGCGAGTTCGTGACCCCTCAGGAAGGAGGCAGAGGAGGGTGAGTGCCGCAAAGCTGAGGCCCAAAGGGACGGGGAGCTTACCTGGAGAAAGCCGGGCTGGGTCCAGAGCATGCTCTTCGTCTGGGGCAGCGGCTTCAGGGGCGGCCCCACTTGTGGCTCATGGCCCAGTGGCTGCCGAGAGTCGGGGCCTTCCTCTGCCTCAGGCTCCCCTCCGAGCCTCCATGCCACACGTCGCCCTTTTTTCCCACTGCCTCCTCTTCCCTCAGCAGCCTGCGAAGGAAGCCTCTCCGAGCCAGACCAGGCCAGGCACCCCCTCCCCTCGGGGGAAGGCTCAGGCACAGAAACACTGGCTGAGAAGCAGCAGCGTAGATGGATGGGCTGAGGCTGACGTGGCGAGCATGAGCGCTGCCTCCGCGAAGCCCGGCCTTGGCTCCACCTCCTTTTGGGTACCAGGTGACAGGAGCCAATCGCGGCACGATTTTTAAAATTATTTTATAACATTTTTATTTTATTTTTTTGGTCCGTGATCTGCGCCCCTCTCAGCTTGCACCCATAGGCCATGGCCTAGGTTGGCCATATGGATAATCCGGGCCTGCCTGTTCCAGATCTAGTTTGGCAACCCTATATCCTATTGGGCTGGTCTAGTACAGCTGGTTAAACTGCCTTCTATTGAACGTCCTGCCGACCAGAAGGTTGGCAGTTCAAGCCCAGGTTGGGATGAGCTCCCACTGTCAGCCCAGCTTCTACTCACCTAGTAGTTCGAAAACATTAGTAGATAAATAGATACCGCTCTGGCGGGGAGGTAAAAGGCGCCCTGAAAAACATGCCAGCAAAATTCCAACCAGGAAAGGCATCCATGGAGGACAGACTAGTTGGTGTGGAAAATGAAACAACAGCATCTCCCCATGGCCAAGTCAAGCACAGCTGGATGCCAGAGATGAAAAGAAGAAAGCTTTGCCTCTGTTTATGTACTGTCTGTCTTTGTCTATTGTATAACAGCACTGAATGTTTGTGATATATGTACCTGTAATCTTTGTTGAGTCCCCTCGGGGAGATAGAATTCCACCAAATTTGGTTGGTGGAGTCTAGAATGCTCTTTGATTGTAGGTGAGCTATAAATCCCAGCAACTACAACTCCCAAATGTCAAGTCTATTTTCAGCAAACTCCACCAGTGTGCATATTGAGTATTTGTGCCAAGTTTGGTCCAGATCCATCACTGTTTGAGTCCACACTGCTCTCTGGATGTAGGTGAACTACAACTCCAAAAACTCAAGGCCAATGCTCACCAAACCCTTCCAGTATTTTCTATTGGTCATGGGAGTTTTGTGTGCCAAGTTTGGTTCAATTCCATCGTTGGTGGAGTTCAGAATGTTCTTTGATTGTAGGTGAACTATAAATCCCAGCAACTACAACTCCCAAATGTCAAGTCTGTTTTCAGCAAACTCCACCAGTGTTCACATTTGGGCATATTGAGTATTTGTGCCAAGTTTGGTCCACATCCATCATTTTTTGAGTTCACAGTGCTCTCTGGATGTAGGTGAACTACAACTCCAAAAACTCAAGGTCAATGTTCACCAAACCCTTCCAGTATTTTCTATTTGTCGTGGAAGTTTTGTGTGCCAAGTTTGGTTCAATTCCATCATTGGTGGAGTGCCGAATGCTCTTTGATTGTAGGTGAACTATGAATCCCAGAAACTACAACTCCCAAATGTCAACTCTATTTTCCCCAAATTCCACCAGTGTTCACAATTTGGCATATTGAGTATTCGTGCCAAGTTTGGTCCAGATCCATCATTGTTTGAGTGCACAGTGCTCTCTGGATGTAGGTGAACTACAATTCCAAAACACAAGGGAGTTCTGTGTGCCAAGTTTGGTTCAATTCCATCATTGGGTGGAGTTCAGAATGCTCTTTGATTGTAGGTGAATTATAAATCCCAGCAACTACAACTCCCAAATGACAAAATCAATCCCGCCCCTACCTCAACCGGACCAGTATTCAAATTTGGGCGTATTGGGTACTTGTGCCAGATTTGGTCCAGTGAATGAAAATACATCCTGCATATCAGATATTTACATTACAATTCATAGCAGGAGCAAATTACAGTTATGAAGTAGCAATGAAAATAATTTCATAGTTGGGGGTCAACACGAAATTAAGGGGTCGTGGCATTAGGAAGGTTGAGAAACACTGCCTTGGGATATGGGCCTCCTTACTAAATTTGGACTTCCCTTGAATTGTTTTGCATTGTTTCACCCAAAGAATCTCCTGATTGAGTTGCCATCCTTTCCTTTCCTCACCTCTCCACATGACCTTTTATTTTTATTTTTTTTTACATTGGATTTCCTTCATGCCTTAAGCTATATTTTAGGCAGTTCAGCTACTTGAAATGTGCATTATTTAGCATACATGAATTTTCCATTTGCCAAGGTCCTATGCAAACGATGCTAGTATCTGACAAAAGTACCGATCTACAAAGTCAACGTGACATTGGTCTCGGAAATAACCGCACTCGGTGAGATTTAAGGGTTTACTTCCCACTTCAGAACCAAACGTATTCACGAATTGTTTGTTTCCACTTAAAGGGCATCATGCAAACTTTGCTTTTTTGAGTCCGAAAGTTTTCTTCCTTCCCGTGCCAAAGAGGAAGAAGTGTTAAGAAAACCAGATATTAAAAACACCACATTTCCTTTCACCCCAAACCCACCCTCCAAACTACGAGTTTCACATTTCTCCAGCCCTGGGATGCGTTAGAAAATTGTTCCCACATTTGAGTGTTTCTTAAGAAAGTCAAATGGCGATAAGTAGGAGGGAGAAGGGATTCGTTTTTATAAAGGACTCCAAACCATGGGATTACTGTATCTTTTGCCTTTGCGCCTTTGAGGCAAATGTGCCTCCATGTTTGAAAAGGAATGCAAAGGGTTTGCGTCTAACTTAGAAGCTGGGCATCTGTGTTTTGGTCCAGGAGAGTGAGACAAAAGGACTGGAGGTATGGACCCAAGTATCGAACAAATGCAACATTGGGTTGCTATGAGTTTTCCGGACTGTATGGGCATGTTCCAGAAGCATCCTCTCCTGACGTTTCACCCATATCTATGGCAGGCATCCTCAGATGTTGTGAGGTCTGTTGAAAGCCAGGCATACACAGACCCGGATTACCGATAAGGCCACCCTAGGCCATGACCTAGGGGCGCAAGCTGGGAGGGGGGGCGCAGAATGGACCAAAAAAAATGGCGATGACTCACCGGCAAGGCTTGGCCACAACCAATGGCTGCTCGCCCTCATTTGCAAAAGGATACAACGTAAGGGGCGGGGAGACGCCAGCGGGGGCATTCTGCTGTTGTGCAACAGGCAGCGGTTCTCTCCTCAACTAAGTTTGGGGAAACTTTCCCGCGCTTCAGCCGCCTTGCACTCGGTCAGGCCTTCTGCCTCTGGAGCCATTGCCTGCCTGGTCATTCTTTGTGGGGAGAGGAGAGCCCCACCAACCCTAAGTAAGTTCTGCTCTCTCCCTCTCCCTCTCTCTCTCGTGCGCACCTTTGGAGCGAGTTTGCACCTGCTGCGCTCTCCCCAAGCCTCCCGAGGAGACCTTCAGAGCACAGCGGAGCTTTCCAGCTGGTGGAAATGGGGACCTTGGAGGTGGCGGGATGGTACCTACTTGCCTTTCTCTTCTGCTCCAGATGCACCATGGCGAAACAAGCGAAATGTGGGTCTGAGTGGTATGGGGGCGGGGGGGCGGTAGAGGTTGGCTTAAAGGGGGCGTAATTCCAAAGTGTGGCCTAGGGCACAAAAAGGTATTAATCTGGGCCTGGGCATACATCCAGAGGGGGTCTGAGGCAATAGGCAAAGTAGGCGGCTGCCTACCGCCCCACATCTGCGAAGGCACTGATGTAGGATCCCTCTGCAGGAAGCCAAGCGACACCCAGAAGAGAGGCCCAAGCACAGAGCCGGATCTTACATTACACGAACTACGCGCCCGTGTGGGGCGCCACATATTCAGGGGTCCATCTGGCCACCAAACGCCCCTTCTCAGTCTCCGGCCCTGTGGAAGGCTGCCCGCCTGCGCCACACCAAATGTGCACCTGTGGAACCAGCTGGCTCCGCACATGCGCACCCGGCACACATGCCGGGTCTCTGGCCTCATGGAGGAGGAGCGCCCGGCAGGTGGAACCAGCTGGTTCCACACATGCACATCCGTTGCGGCGCGAGCAGGTCAGAGCCGCCTGCAGTGGCTCCACGAGGCCGGAGACCAAGGAGGAGCACCCAGCAGCCGGAGACAGAGCCTCCGCTCCCAGCCGCCAAACCCTCCTCCTCAGTCTCCGGCCCCGTGGAAGGTGGCCCGCCCGCGCCACACCAAATGTGCACACGTGGAACTAGCTGGCTCTGCGCATGTGCACCCGACACACATGCGCACCCTCCATGAGGCCAGAGACTGAGGAGGAGCGCCCGGCAGGCAGATGCGTTCCTGAACATGTGAATAATATTCTACCTTTTATTTTTCAGTGATGGGGGGGGGGATAATGTTCGCTTACCATTTAAAATTACCTTAGTCTGGCCCTGAATACATCTTACTGATAGGACAATAATCATGAAACTACAGAAATCAAAGTTAAAAATGTACCCACTGTATTTAGAAATGAGCTTCCACGAAGGGTCCATCTTGTCTGGAACATTTGTAGCTAGCACCTAAAAAACATGTGCAATCAACAACTTTCACAAGACAGTTCAGGCAGAAGGCTAAAAGTATTATTTGGGTCTTGTACTTTCCATTGTCAAGAAATTATGTGATTTACAAGAAGTCAGTTAGTCAATGTGCCAAATAAGAAATTAGGTAAGTTAGTTAGTCAATGTGCTAAATAAGGAATTAAGCCTAGGTGGTAGTTTGTAATTGGATAAATGTTTCTGCAGTGCCAAAGAATCTTGTCTGTATAATGTGTGTCTGAGAGAGAGACACTGGGGGTGGCAGCCTCTTGAAAGTACCAAGACCTGCGTGTTTGGTATGGCTGGCTGTGCAATGGAGTTTCCTGTACTTGCACTGAAGGAGCCAGCAAGTGGATGCTCTCGGCATCGAGGGAGTTAATTGTTCCTCCTGTCAACGTCGACGCCAGTGTTGAGAGCCCCTGCGCATACGCCGTTTGTGCAACAATAGCAGAGGCAGGAGCTGGTATTCAGGAAGGGGTGGGGGTGGCGCCAAAAAGGAGGACCTCCGGTACCCTTCCTTCCTCATCTCCATGCGCGTTGCGTTTTTATTTGTTTCAACTTTTTTTTTTGGTCCATGATCTGTGCCCCCCTCGGTTTGCACCCCTAGGCCATGGCCTAGGTTGGCCTTATGGGTAATCCTGGTCTGGGGAAATGACATACGGTGTTGCTATGCGAGACTTGTATTTGTGCAAAATACCGGGTGTTCCATTGCTTTCCCCCACATCAGGTGGGACTTTGAAAAAATGTAGTTCCGTCATGGAACTACCACTGCCACAGAATTATGCCATAGTTCTCAATTGCGGTAAATGCTTTCATCAAAATAGGCTTCTTTGTGCAAATAATAGCAACCAAGGTAATGGGTTAAACTTGTTTCTCCTTTAAGACATATGGCCAGGAGCCTTCTGAGTATTTGGACACCTTAAACAGCCATTCTCCACCATCGCTGTAGACCAGGCATGGGCAAATTTGGGCCCTCCAGGTGTTTTGGACTCAAACTCTCACAATTCCTAATGGCCGGTTAGGAATTGTGGGAGTTGAAGTCCAAAGCACCTGGAGGGCCCGCGTTTGCCCATGCCTGCTGTTGACCATTCTTCACCATACTCAATCATACTCAATCAACAGGGAAGGATGCTGAATCTTCACAACCCGTTTGCTTACTTCTTATGGAGTTCAGTTGTATGACTGGGAAGAACAAACCATTGCTGGCCTTTAACACTCAGTGCTGTTGTTTGGAAGGAGGATTGTGGTCATTTCAAGGGTGGATCAAAAAGTAATGCCTCCATTGCTCTAACTTTTAATTCTTTCACAGCTACTGGACTATTTATGTGTGATATGATAGAGGTAACCTTACTCTACTGATATAGTCCATTGTTTTCCTGATTGTTGGTTAGAACCATGAATCTGAAGCTAAAAGAGAATGGTCATTGAATTTCTGGCAAAAGAAGGTTGTGCACCTAAGGAAATCCATCATTGCTTGAAGAATGGTTATGGTTTCGCCCTTTCTGACTTTGACCTGTTTGGATCTCTGGAAGACAACCTACGTGGTTTCAGATTCAGTTACTTGAATGACATTAAAACAGCTTTAAAACAGCTGGTTAACGGAACCAAACCCTGAATATTTCCAAAATGGTTTTGATGCCTAGGTTAAACACTGGCGCACATGTGTACAAGTTGATGGTGAATATGTTGAATAGTAGTTTTGTGTAGAGAAAAGTTCAGGCTATGATCTGTAGCAACTTCTGCTGTTATATGATCATTCATTATGTTTTTATGACATGGGAGGCAAAACATTTTTGACCCACCTGCATGTGGATATATATATTCCTGATATATGTATGTCTTGTACAGTGTGCGTGTGCATATATATATATACACACACACACACACAAATATATATACATATATCCATACAAACGCACATGCATGCGTGCGCACACACACATATATATCAGGTTTCTTTTTTCCATGTCAGAAGCGACTTGAGAAACTGCAAGTCACTTCTGACTGACTGACTGACTGTATTATTTCTGAGTCCACAGCGGAGAACGATCTCCATCTCGTGGTCTCCAGGTGGGCCTCTTTCAAGCCTGGTACGTGAAGAAGGTTCTTGTTGCTGGCCGCGGGTCCTTGAGCAAGCAGGCATCAACAAGCTGTCTTTTAGGTATGTTGGGCCCCGCCCTGTAGGGCTTTGAAAGCCAAGGTCAAGGTATTGTAAGGCTCTATACTCAACAGGCAGCCAGTGCAGGCGCTGCAGAGATGGTGTAATGTGGCATCTCATCGATGTTCCTGTGAGAAGCCTGGCGGCTGCGCTCTACACCATCTGAGCCTGCGGGTTAGTGACGGGGTAGACCTACATACAAAGCGCTACAGTAATCCAGCCTTGATGTAACCGTGGCATGGATTACTGTAGCTAGCGGCCTTCCGTCGGAAGATAGGGCGCCAATTGTCTCGCTTGGCGCAGGTGGAAGAAGGCCCTTTTTGCTCGTGGAGGCAACCTGGGCCTCCACCGACAATTTGGAGTCCAGGATAACACCAAGGCTTTTTACTGAGGGGGACGGAATCAGCGGCTCTCTGGTATGAGAGAATTGGCCGTCTGCAAGGATGTTGCCCAGGGAACGCCCAGATGTTTGGATATTTTACCATCCTGTGGGAGGCTTCTCTCATGTCCCTGCATGGGGAGCTGGAGCTGACAGAGGGAGCTCAACCACTCTCTCCCTCGATTCGAACCCGCGACCTGTCGGTCTTCAGTCCTGCCAGCAAAAGGGTTGCACCCATTGCACCACCGGGCCATACATACACACATATGTATGTATATCAGGAATGTGTATACAGTGTTCCCTCACTTATTGCTGGGGTTACGTTCTAGGACCTCCTGCAATAAGTGAAAAATCGCGATGTAGGGATGTTCTATTTATTTCAATATTTATACATTATTTTAGTAGTTATACACTATTTTAAGTCTTTATAAACTTAAAGTGAAGGAAAGGAAAGGAAGGAAAGGCCCTTCAAGGCTGGAGGGAGGGAGGGAGGGAAGACTGAGAGGGAAAGCGCCTTGGAGAGCGGCGGCGGCAAAAACCCACAAAACAGCAAAAATACCATGATATATATTTTGAATTAATATTTTTTTAAAATCCATGAAACAGCGAGTCTGCAATAAGCAAACCGCGAAATAGTGAGGGAACACTGTATACAAGATAAATATACATATACAATGGCGTTGTATCCATAATATCTTTAGATAACATGGTGTCCCTAACAGTTTGGTATCTGATCAGGGATCTCCATTTGTGGCATAATTCTGAAAAGTGCTGTTGTTTATTAAATACACGAGCATACTCTCCTTTTGTTCACCATCCACAGAAAGACAACAAGTTGGACAGCTGAAATCATGTATAAAGAAGAGCCTTGCATATTAGACAACCTTCAAGCAGCAGCACAACTCCTCCAAGCTAAAATCTTTGTCTGAATATGCCCACGATTTCAATTTAAAAAGGTACCAACCATAATAACACTTCCTTTATGATGGCTTCCATTGTTGCTCCTTCACCAAACACTGAAGTCACTTGGTCTGACTGCCTTGCCTTTTCCTGACCCTTCATGTTACAGTGTTCCCTCGCTACTTCATGGTTTGATTATTGTGGACTCACTATTTTGCGGTTCCCAATAAAAAATTAAAATATATATCGTGGTATTGTTGCTGTTTCGTGGGTTTTTGCCGCCGTTGCTCTCAGAGGAGCTTTCCCTCCTCAGTCCTCCCTCCCTCCATCCTTTCTTTCCTTCACTTTATTTTTAGTTTATAAAGACTTAAAATAGTGTATAACTACTAAAATAATGTATAAACATTAAAATAAATAGAGCGTACCTACATCGCGGTTTTCCACTTATCACGGGTGGTCTTGGAATGTAAACCCTGCAATAAGTGAGGGAACACTGTATATTAGGCCTGGGCAATCATGGTTGTAAATGGTTCTAAAGTACTTAGAAAACTAAAGTTCTGGTGGTGAACACTAGGTGGCGCTGATGCTTTGCTTCTACAGTGTTACTAAAGTTCTGGTGGTGAACATTTCAGAACTCTAACAAAACTTTAAAAATTTCATTATAAATGGCAGTTCCTAATTGGTTCTGTATTAAAAATCGCCAATAATTTATTTATTTATTTATTTATTTATTTATTTATTTATTTGTTGTTTCAATTTCTATGCCCGTAGGTTTGGGGCAGTTTATAACAATAGAAAACAACACAGTAAAAAATAACATCACTAAATTACTACTACTAATGAATTAAAATTGACAATAACAAATGTTACAACTTCACTCGAGTGAAAAGGCCTGACGAAAGAGGACCGTTTTACACGTCTTTCGAAAGGATAGCTCGCCAATTCCTCGGACTTCGTCAGGCGAAGCATTCCACAATGTCGGTGACACCACCAAAAAAAGCCCTTTGCATGGTAGAAGACAAGTGGTATGTCTGGACTGATGGGACCCTGAGATTTCGTTCTTCAGACCGAAGTGATCTCTGGGGGCAGGCATGTAGCCAGGGGGCTAAGGGGGCTTCAGCCCCGAAATTCTCAGGGTGGTCCGCGAAAAGGCCTTACTGGTACATTATTTAAACTGTTATGTTTATTCATATCATGATCTGATCACCATGCTCATTATATCCCACATGGGGTTATTGGGGTAACAATACAAAAGGTTTGCTAGGGTAGACTCTCTTCCGCCCAGTCTCAGCCCCCCGAACCAGACTCAGCCCCCCAATCAAAATCCTGGCTACGGCCCTGTCTGGGGGGCATGTGGGGAGAGGCGGTCCCTCAAGTACACCGGCCCTAGACCATACAAGGCCTTGAAGGTTAATACCGGCACTTTGAAAGTAATCTGGTACTCTATTGGTAGCCAGTGCAGTTGCTGCAGGATTGGTGTAATGTGACATCTCGCTGGAACTTCAGCGAGTAGTCGTGCTGCTGCAATCTGCACTAGCTTGAGTTTCCAGATCATTCTCAAAGGAAAGCCAATGTAGAGGGTGTTACAGTAGTCTCATCTCTAGATGACAGTCGCCTAGATCACTGTGGCAAGGTCACTCCCAGATAGGTAAGGTGAAATAATAATGAAGTTTTAAAAGTTTTGTTGGAGTTCTGAAATGTTCACCTCCAAAACTTTAGCAACACTGTAGAAGCAAAGCACCAGCGCCACCTAGTGTTCACCACCAGAACTTTAGTTTTGTAAGTACTTTAGAACCATTTAGAACCATGATTGCCCAGGCCTACTGTATATGGTTGCTGCACTATCTCCTGACTGTTGTTGGCTGTACTTCCTTTAACTGTATCTACAAGTGATTTGGGTTGAAGGCTGATGTCCAATCTTTTTGTTCTTACGAGCAGGCAGAGAAGCTTGTTCACAAAAAGGGTCTGACAGAATAGGGAATCAAAACACCCAGTAGCTGACTTTAACACAAGTCTAGACAAAACGTTTGCTCCAGAGGAAAAAAAATCAGCTGCCTGGGGAGAGAAAAAGAGGGGGGGAAATCAGATAAACCATGTGGTCTTGAGTCAATATCCTCGACTATTGTCCGAGTCTCATGTTATGTCATTATAAGAGGACATCCATCACATTTTAACACTCAAGGAAGATTGCTTGCAGTAAATTATCAGGCTCGGTTCCTACATTTGGCTTCAGGCTCAATTCTCTTTTCTGAGCACATCAAGGAAAAAAATCAGATTGGATTGGATGGATCATATGGAACTTCCCGTACCGATGACACCAATCCCATGAAATAGGGGTTTTCCATATGACTTACTCATTCCATGTGTGATACTCATACAACAGAGCATAGAAACATTACATTTTGGACTCTTATCCTCAAATTCTTCCAACCAGGATGGCCAGTGTTAGTCCAAAAGACCCCACTTTTGCAAGTGTAAGAGGGTAACCAACTTACAGGGAAAATATCCCCAAGTTTTCTTCCTAAAGAGGATATAGTTCTTACGAGAGACAGGAAGAGAGAGACAAAGACATCCTATGGAAGGAGCAGAAAGGCCACCACACTAAATGCTGGGGAAAATTAAAAAAGGGAGGGTGTTGTCCTCCATTAATAAGGGGTACAGACAATTAATTCAACACCTTTCTTGTCACGGAGAGCAAAGCAGGAGTTAAAAGCGTTAAAACGGTTGTTCCAACCAAAGTCACTGCTCATGTGCACAACCTCACCAAAACAAACAAAACAAAACAAAACCCAGGAAGCATTTTGCCTTGTCCATCCATCTGTCCATCCGCCCGCCTTCAGAAATCCCAGAATTGGGGCTGGGGGCTGCGTTGAGTTCAAAGTCCTTTCCTTTTTGTTGCATCGACCTTGAGCCTTGACCTGGAGCCGGTCGCTCGTGCCCCCGACTTGAATGTAACCCCAACTCAGTTTTTTTGTTTAAACCACAAGAAGACAATTGAAAATGTCAAATTGTAAAAGAGAGAGATAGAGAAAGAGAAGAGAAGAAAATGGCAAAACTCCATCACATCACTGCTATGGGAAGTCCACCTCCCACCCCGCATATGCCTTTCCGAGTTCAATAAGAGAAGGACGAGGCTGATCCTAAGTAAACATTTGAAGAAGAGAACCTCGGTGTCCCTCTCTTTCCATGGTTCTAGGTGTCGTCAAAAGGTAGAACCATTGGAAATGCCTTAGCAGACACGTTAGAGGGTCCTTTGGTCAGGATGGGCAACAACCAGGGGTTAAAACATCACCCCGGCCCATCCTTCTTGGCTTGCACATTTGGTCCGGTGTGCGAGAGAGGTCCCGGGAAGGAGCAGGCCCTCGCGACAGTCAGATCCGAAGGGAGAACGTTGGAACAATGGATGACAATAACAATGTGGAGCAGGACTGTTGTTGTTAGATGCATCAAATCAGATGTGACTTTGGATGACCTGATGAATGAGAGACCGCTGAGACTCCCCCGTCATGGTCTTGCGAGGCCAATTCAGGGCCATGGCTTTCTCAATGGAGTCTTTCTGCCCATTGTGCAGTCTTCCTCTTTACCCAGGAAGCAAAGAGGAGGCTTATAGGTGCAGAGCGAAGGCAATTTTCATCTCACAGGTATGGAAGTTTCAAATGGAAAGAAAGGATGCTCGGGAAGCTGGGGTGGGAAGGAGCAATCCTTCGGCGAAGAGGCCTTCCCGTATCCAGAGTCTTGTGTACCGGTCCACGCCATGGATGGGTGGTTCCCTCAGAAGCCCTTAATGTGGCAGTAGGCTTCAAGGCTGGCAAAGAGGATGTAGAGAAACCAAAGGCCCAGGAAGAGGCAGACGGTGAGGATTTTGGCGGTTCGGGGCCCACCCAGCTCCCCTCCTATGTGCGGCCGGCGGCGGTACATGAGGACGCTGATGCAAACAAAGGCGAAGATGGTGAAGAGGGTGACAGAGAAGGCCAAAGTGCCCGTCTGCACTTCAAAGTTTTTGCCTTTGAAGGCCCAGTAAATAGCAGCCACGGACCAGGCCACGCCGATGCCCAGGAAGACGTTGACCGCGTTGCTGCCCGTCACGTTGCCGATGGACGCGTCGGCGCACTGGTCCTGGAGGGCAGCCACTTTGCTGGCAAAGGTGTCTGTGGAGAGAGGAGAGCCACAAGGAGGAGATGTGAGTAAAGGTAGGAAACCCTGAGGGAAGAGGAGGACTTCCAGGGGAGGAACTAGACGGCCTTCTCCAACCTCAAATGGTGCAGGATGAGGATGTGGTCCCCCAAATAAGAAGTCTGCTTTCCAAAATGAAATTCCCATTCAGTCTCCAAATTTTCAGCAATTCAGAGAGTGAAGCACTGAGGAAAGTGAGAGGAAGACATTTTAAAAGCAGCTAAAAATTGGGATGTCAGAGGAATAATCCAGACTGGAAATCTGTATTTTGGCAACAGTACAAGCAGTCCCCAAATTACAAACATCCAACTTACAATGACTCGTAGTTAAGGACAGGAGTGTGAGAACAGTAAGTGATAGAAATCTACCCCTCAGAAGGAAAATTCACTCTTGAAAGAGTTATTATTATCATGGGGGAAAGGGGTCCCCACTGAAGCTTTTTCACCAATCCTTGTTTACATAACAAGCCTTTTTTTTCAAAATCCAGTTGTCACAGGAACAGAAAGTGAGGTGAAAATTTCTTCTTTTTTTTTCATGCACCAGGTGAAAATTTCTGAATAGTAGTCCAGAAAGCAAAACAAACACCACACTTCCCTATATAATCCAAAGCTTGCATATAGATCGATAGATAGGTATGGATAGAGATATATTGTAGATATGGATATATAGATTTATTACTTCGTCATACACTAAACTACAGACCCCAGAAATCTGCAGGAAGCAGCAACCGGATTTAAAGTGGATTCATCCTCTAGTGCAGTGTTTCCCAATCACTGTGCCGTGGCACACTACTGTGCTACGGCCGATCATCAGGTGTGCCTTGAGAGAAGGAAGTTTGGTTCAATTCCATTGTTGCAAGAGTTCAGGATGCTCTTTGTTTGTGTGTTAACTATGAATCCCAGAAACTGTAACTCCCAAATGTCAAGGTCTATTTTTCCCAAACTCCATCTGTGTTCACATTTGGGCATATTGAGTATACATGCCAAGTTTGGTCCTGATCCAACTTTATTTGAGTCCAGAGTGCTCTATGGATGGAGGTGAACTACAACTCCAAAACCCAAGGTCAATGCCCACCAAACTCTTATAGCATTTTCTCTTGGTTATGGGAGTTCTGTGTGGGAAATTTGTGTCTTTCTGCCATTCCTGCCAGGATATCTACCAGTATGTTGTGTTCATCGAAACAGGCCCAGGTTTCACACTGAGTGTATAAATACATTTTAAAACATATTAACTATATGTATTACTGTGTTAGAGTGTCATTTTGTGTCATTTTGGTTGATGGTGTGCCCCAGGATTTTGTAAATGTAAAAAGTGTGCCGCAGCTCAAAAAAGGTTGGGAAGTACTGCTCTAGTGTGATGAGGTCCATAGATAGATATAGATATAGATGTAGAGGTAGAGAGAGAGAGAGAGAAAGATAGAGAGAGAGATACAGATACAGATACAGATGTGTGAGTGGCTGGAATTTCACTAAGAATGAACCTATTCCAACTTACATACAAATTCAACTTAAGTTATCTACAGCAGTGTTTCCCAACCTTTTTCAGCTGAGGCACACTTTTAACATTTAAAAAATCCTGTGGCACACCACCAACCAAAATGACACAAAATAACGCGTTAACACAATAATACATATAGTTAACTGACCTTGAGTTTTGGAGTTGTAGTTCACCTACATCTAGAAAGCACTCTGGACTCAAACAATGTTGGATCAGGTCCAAACTTGGCATGAATACTCAATATGCCCAAAAGTGAACACAGATGGAGTTTGGGGGAAATTGACAGGGAGCCGGAGGGAACCGCAGTGAAGAGGAGGGGGAGGAGGGAGGCTCGGGCAAACGGAGCAGGCACCTCTGGGGCCTTGCCTTCTCCCAAACCGCTGAGAAAGAGCCTGGGGAACAGGCCCTGCCTGGGAGTCGGGTTTGGGCAGCTCGCCTCTTCCGCCAGGTTCTGCGGAAGACGCGAGCCGAGCCGGACAAACTCGGCTCCCAGGCAGGGCCTGGGCCCTGCGGGGAGCCGTTTTCCCAGTTCACGCCAGGTGTCCGCCTCCTCCTGTGGGATCACTTCTGGAGGAGGAGGAGAGCGTCGCCCGGCCCCTCCCCTCCTGAGCCTACCCTGTCTCTCCCCTGCCTCTCTAGGTCTAGGTCCTAGAGAGGGTCGTGTTCCCCACCCGCTGTTCTGCAATCGGCTGGAAAACCTTGGAGGGGGAAGAAAGGCGGGGGGAAGAGGTTTTCTTGCGGCACACCAGCTGATCGCTCACGGCACACTAGTGTGCCGAGGCACAGGGGTTGAGAAAGGCTGACCTACAGAACCTATCTTGTTCATAACTTGGGGGACTGTCTGTACAGTGGTCCTCTGCTTTTGATCCTCTAATGTTGATGTCTGCAACTCCCACCATCCCAAGCTGGCAGTCATTCGGGATGATGGACCTTGTAGGCCTATCAGGGGAAGACGTCCACTTTCTTATCTAGCATAATTTCACACTTGCTGTTGCTCCAGGTCTTTGAGTCAACTTTGACTTAAAGAAAGCACTATTCTACAATTTTGGGGAGGTTGGCTATTACCCAAAGAGAGCCTCTGCATCTGGTATTTCCTGATGGTCTTCTATGTCAGCACATGGTTTTATATGAGGTGAACAATTGCTTATAGTTTAAACTGTGTGGTTAACGAATGCATGAGTTAATCCATAGAGTTGTAATGTATTGCTAGAGTGTAACTTTAGGCGGTTCCTGTGCTGGCCGGATGAATAAGAGCTGATTGATGATTCTCTTATGTATATAGTGTATATTTGGAATTAAATTAAGTGCTGCTTCATTTTGAAAGCTGAACTAAGGAGTCCATTGTCATTTGTGCTTTGGTCAGATCAAGCTAAAATTCTGATATGAGATATCATCAAGGAGTTTAGGGCAGGCTCAGATTAACAAATTTTTGCGCCCTAGGCCACACGTTGGAATTACGCCCCCTACCGCACCGCACCCCCCCCCCCACGCACATCACTCAGACCCACACTAAAAATAAAACCTTATCTTCTCTCCTCCGCCGGTGCCCATCTGGGAGGGAGGGAGACCTCGCTGGAGGTTTCCTCCCAGAAGCATGCTCTCCCCGTTTCCTCCCGGAAGCACGCTCTCCCCGTTTCCTCCCGGAAGCATGCTCTCCTGACATTTTGCCCTCAGGGGTGGGCTAAGACAACATTTTTGGGGGGGTCCGTGATCTGCGCCCCCTTCGGCTTGCGCCCCTAGGCCATGGCCTAGGGTGGCCTTATGGGTAATCTGGGCCTGGTTTAGGGTACTCCAAGTAGAGGGGAGTAGTGGTGGTAAAATGAAAAGTTAATTCACCCCCCACATCCCCAATCTGCCACGGGGGGGGGGGGGGGGAAAAAGTTACTTTTTACAAACCACAATGATAGTCAGCATTCCACATTTGCAGGATTAACATTTGTAAACAGAGCTTTACAATCTTTAAGCTATCACATTACGGTTGGTTTGTCATACCTGGAATGGATGTACCCAGGGCCACAAAGACAACGGCGTTGACTGTATCCTTGAGGCCAACGGTGCAACCAAAGTGGGAGGCCAGGTCTCCAATGAGGGCGGTCAGAAGCCCAATGACCAGGATGCTGACGCTGAAGCAGGCCCAGCCGTTCCAGTATTCGGTGGGCGGCACACAAGCAAACAGGACCTTCCAGAAGACGGTCAGGAAGTGCATGACGTAGTCGAAGCAGGAGGGCAGCCGTTCCTCGCGCCCGTCTTCCTCATCCTCCTCATCACCTAGGAAAGGGATAAGCCTGGATCAGAGACTGGTGATGATGCCACCAGATGCAATGCTAATGATAGGGGACAACGGGCAGCCCCCTGCCTTCAAACAGCAGGGAGTTCCACAGTTCCTGGATGTTCAATTGGGCCAGCATCGCTGGGAATATGACCACAGCAGCATCCTCAACTAGAAACCACTTTTGCCTTGCTTTCTTCCCCCTTACCCTAACATTGTAACAAATCCCCCAATAAAGTATCTTCCAATTGTATCTTTACCTCTCTATAGTGATACATTGTGTCCATTTACTGCTTCTAACATTCTCTAGCATGAACCTTTCCTTTCCTGAGCCGCAGATCACTGCCGACTTGCCCGGGATGCCCTCGTAGCATCTCGGGGAGGCTGAAACTGCAATCCCCTGGACCGTGGATACGGAGAGCCATGGGGCCCCTGTATCCATGGGTCAACGTATTGACTCCAAACCAGTGGAATCAATACTGCTATCTCGCTTTTTTCATGCTGGGCCCCTACGCCCCGGGAATAACCCTTTTTACCCCAAAATCTCCATGTGGAGACCAGCTGACCATCATCCCCTTCTCTTCTGATATGTTGCATATGTGAATAATAATAATATTATTATAATTTATTTATTTCAAGCATTTATAACCCATCCTTCTCAACCCCCAAGGAGGGACTCAGAACGGCTTCCAAACAGGCAATAATTCAATGCCAAACATGATATAAAACACATAAGAAATACATCCATATACAATAAAATAGTTTTAAAATATACATTAGAACTAGTTTGCCAGATTAAGATCACCATATTAAAATAGTTCTTTCAGTTGGCTCAAAACAATCTCCAAGTACAGATCTAATGCAGTAAAATCCTGTCTTTCCAGAGTGGTCAGAGGCTAAATGCTTGTCAGAATAATGCCGTTTTGCAAGCTTTCCGGAAAACCGATAGCTCGCTCGCTGCTTGAACTTCAGGCGGTAGGCTGTTCCACAGGCAAGGTGCTGCCGCTGAGAAAGCTCTCTGCCTAGTTGATAATAAGTGAATGGTTCGCAGGGAGGGGATCTGTAGGAGATTGAGATTCTCAGATCGAAGAGATCTCTGGGGAACATATGGGAGTAGACGGTCCCTTAGGTACACTGGCCCCAGACCATGCAAGGCCTTAAAGGTCAAGACCAACATCTTGAAGATGATCCGGTGTTCGATTGGCAACCAGTGCAATCGCTGCAGAGTTGAAGTAATGTGAGCCCTGGCTGGCACTCCAGCCAGGAGTCTTGCTGCTGTGTTTTGCACCAGTTTGAGCTTTCAGATGACCGACAAAGGAAGACCGATGTAAAGGGCGTTACAGTAGTCCAGCCTCGAGATGACCGTTGCCTGGATCACCATAGCTAGGTCACTTCTGGTGAGATAGGGCGCCAGCCGCCTAGCCTGCTGCAGATGGAAGAAAGCAGATCTGCTGACCGCAGAGACCTGAGCTTCCATTGTCAGCAGAGGGTCCAATTGGACCCCAAGGCTCTTTACTAGGGACGACGGACGTAATGCCTCGCCGTCCAGAGTAGGCAGCCAGAGCTCGCACCCACCTGGATGACCCAGCCAAAGGATTTCCGTCTTTGATGGGTTCACTCTCAACCTACTGGTTCATAGCCAACCAGTCATGGCTTCAAGGCATTGTTGGAAACAATCGGGTACAGAGTCTGGCCAGCCATCCATCCTCAGCACCAGCTTGGGGAGGCTTACACATGGGACAAAATGTCCACAGAACATCAAACCAAAACAGTCCATTAAAAACAAAAACAAAAACACCATTAAAATAAAACATATCAAGGCATAACAATAAAATAAAATACAATTAAATAAAACATAAGGATATAAAACAGCAGCATTAAAACCCACTCAAACAATACACAACAAAAACCAAAAACAGAATACTAAGATGGACATAATCAGGGTAAAAAGAGGACCAGGCCTGGGATAATGCAAAACAGTGTAGTATAGGGCCGGGGGACTGGAAGAGGTGCAGAGAGCAGAGTACTATCTGGTGAACTAGGGGTTGGCCATTTGTAAGTAGGGACTAGTCATTATCAAATGAACATCCAGGGTGTTGGAACATCCAGGTTTTCAGATCCCTATGAGAGGAGGACAGTGAAGGGGCTAACCTAATCTCCCTGGGGAGGATGTTCCAAAGTGGGTGGGCCACCACTGAGAAGGCCCTCTCTCCCATCCCCATCAGCCGTGATTGTGATGGTGGTGGGAGCAAGAGAAGGGCCTCTCTGGGAGATCTTAGAGCCCACACTGGTTCATAGGGGGGGGGGGGAAGTGGTCATGAAAATAGGTGGGGCCCGAACTGTTAGGGCTTTGTAGGTCATAACCTGCACCTTGAATTGGGACCGGAAACTTATCGGCAGCCAGTGGAGATGCTTTAATAGGGGTGTTGTGCACTCCCTATAATTAAATCCATTTAGAAGCCTGGCAGATGATCTTTGCACTAATTGCAGTTTTCCCAGCAGTCTTCAAAGGCAGCCCCACGTATTCCCCCGTCCCCAAAAGATAAAATGGGGAGAAGAGAGCACCCAGAATGGAACATAACTTCGAACGTTTGGGGTTTTGTCCAGCAGAGGGTGCAACTGCCATAGCACATGATGTACAGGAGATCTACACTGTCGATTGGACAGCATTCCTACATTAAGCCCTTTTTCTACTTCTAAAGGATGGTCAACTTACAATGAAAAGTGTGTCTTAGGCGTCTGGTCAGAACGGAAGGTGGGTTTACAAGACCATCCAAGGAGCCCACACCTTCGGACACAATAATTACAATCATATTTTCATCTATACTCACCTTTTCAATAGCATTTTGACTCAAGGTGTTATTGTTCACTGCATCCAGGTCAACCTTGACTTATGGTAAACCTACGAATGAGAGATCTCCAGGTCTCCCTATCATCCACAGCCCTGATCAGACCTTGCAGACTTAGGGCAGCCATAGCTTTCTTGGTTGAGTCTTTCCTTTCTGTTCTTATTTTACACACAAATGTGGTCTGTTCGGTGGTAGAAATTTGGATGGTTGCCTACAGCAGTGTTTCCCAACCAGTATGCCATGGCACACTAGTGTGCCGTGAGTGATCATCAGGTGTGCCGTGGGAAATTGGCACTCTCCCCCCTCCTAGCAGCCCCCTCACAGGTTTCCAAGAAACAAATTGAGCCTCTCTGCTTGGAAATGTTTTGGGGTTTTTTAAAAACTATTTTACTGGATTTTTCGAGAGTTGCCTCCCGCCTCCCCAAAGGAACTGTTTATATTTTTATTTTTTATTTTATTTATTCAGTTTTATATTCCGCTCCTCCCTGCAGGCTCAGGGCGGATCACAGCGTGCAATAAAACATACAGCATACAATAAAACATACAGCATACAATAAAAACACAAACACAGTGCAGCAGTAATAAAAATAACAGGAATTGTAGATTCCTTAAAAACTCGAGGCATAAAACACACCAGAACAGACCAGTTTAGTTAAAAGCCAATCTGAAAAGGGCAGTCTTGCAAGCCCTCCGAAAAGGGACGAGCTCTGGGATCGCTCAAGTGTCGTCTGGAAGTGAATTCCACAACACAGGAGCCGCAGCAGAGAAGGCTCGCTGCCTAGTTGTGGATAAATGGCATGAGCGGATTGATGGAACAAGTAACAAATTCTGCTCTTCTGAGCGTAGTGATCTCGGGGGGACATACAGGGTGTATAACAGCTTCATAACATCCATAGTTAACTGGAAGCAAGTTTCACTCAGGGTGAAATTTCACAAAGGTCTGGAGAACAAGCTCTATGAGGAGCAGCTTGAAGAGCTGGGCATGTTTAGCCTGAAGAAGAGAAGGCTGAGAGAAGACATGATAGCCATGTATAAATATGGGAGAGGAAGTCATATATATGTTGTGTTCATCGAAACAGGCCCAGGTTTCACACTGAGTGTATAAATACATTTAAAAACATATTAACTATATGTATTACTGTGTTAGAGTGTCATTTTGTATCATTTTGTGTCATTTTGGTTGGTGGTGTGCCCCAGGATTTTGTAAATGTAAAAAATGTGCCGCAGCTCAAAAAAGGTTGAAAAACATTGGCCTACAGTGCTGGGGCTAAGAACCTCCTTGGCCCAAGGATTAGGGTACAATTGCTAGATTAATTAGTTAAATATCATATTATATAGTGTAATTGGAAGAGGGGGAAACCTGCATTAGAAAAACGGTGCTGTTCATATAATGCATTTTTCAATTCTAGTTAGGAGCCCCCAGTGGCACAATGGGTTAAACCCTTGTGCCAGCAGGACCTTGACCCAGGCCCGGATCATGGCCTTTTGGCGCCCTAGGCCAAAGGCTCTGCCCCCGCCCCTGGCTCCGCCCCCACCTCTGCCTCCTCACCGGCGCAAGGAGGAGGAAGGAAAGCCCCACCCCTGGAGCCGATGCCGCGCATGTGTGGCAGTGGCCCCAAGGGCGGGGCCTCCCCATGGCTCCTCCCTCCCTCCTAAAGCCGTCATGCCAGCCTGAAAAGGGCGATTTCGGCCGCTTCTGAGGCGGGCATGACGGGTCCCCGCGGCAACGGCTCTGGGGGTGGGGTTTTCCTTCCTCCTCCTCCTCGCGCTGGCGAGGAGGCAGGGGCGGAACCGGGGGTGGGGCGGAGCCGGGGTTGGGGGCAGAGCCTTTGGAGCTGAGGGGAGCAGAGCAAAGGGGCGGGGGCATGGATGGCACTTTTGCCGCCGTGCGCATGCGCCCTTTTTTTTGAATTTTTTAAAAAAATTCTTTGAATTTTTTTTACTTTTTGGGGGGGGGTCCGGATCTGCTGCCCCCCCATGGCCTAGGGTGGCCTTATGGGTAATCCGGACCTGTGCTGACCTACAGGGATACCAAGGTGCTATTGTCCTCCCAACCCTGCTATATGCCTGCGAAACGTGGACTGTCTACAGACGTCAAACACAACTCCTGGAACGATTCCATCAGCGCTGCCTCAGGAAAATCCTGCAAAACTCTTGGGAAGACAAGCGGACAAATGTCAGCATGCTGGAAGAGGCAAAGACCACCAGCATTGAAGCGATGGTCCTCCGTCATCAACTCTCCTGGACCGGCCACGTTGTCCGAATGCCCGACCACTGTCTTCCAGAGCAGTTGCTCTACTCCAAACTCAAGAACGGAAAATGGAATGTTGCTTGGCAGGAAAAGAGATTTAAAAATGGGCTCAAAGCCAACCTTAAAAACTCTGGCATAGACACTGAGAACTGGGAAGCCCTGGCCCTTGAGCGCTCCAGATGGAGGTCAGCTGTGACCAGCAGTGCTGCAGAATTTGAAGAGGCACAAAAAGAGAGAAACGTGCCAAGAGGAAGGCGCATCAAGCCAACCCCGACGGAGACCGCCTTCCATCTGGAAACCAATGCCCTCACTGCAGGAGAAGATGCACATCAAGAATAGGGCTCCACAGCCACCTATGAACCCACCAGAACACTGGACTTGGAAGGCTATCGTAGGGATCGCCTAAGTAAGTAAGTAAGGTTCGAATCCAGGGAGTGGGGTGAGCTCCCATCTGTCTGCTCTAGCTTCCCATGTGGGGACATGAGAGAAGCTTCCTACAGGATGGTAAAACATCTGGGCGTCCCCTGGGCAACATCCTTGCAGACGGCCAATTCTCTCACACCAGAAGTGGTAATGACGAAGCATTCAATGAAGTCCAAAGCTGGCCAGCATAAAATAAAGTCATGTGAGCCAGAGCAGCAAAATTTGATCAACATAGAAGTTCAGCATCAAGTTTTTACTCAAAGCTGGCACCATTGGACCTACAAGTGGGCTATCATCTATAACTGCTACCGAGCACAATTCAAATTGCTGGCTTTAGTCTTTAAGTCCTAAATGGTTCTGGCGCAGCTTACCTGTCCGAACACATCTCACCCTATGAATCATCTAGGTGTTTAAGATTGTCCGGAAAAGCCCTGCTCTTGGTCCCACCCTCTTCACAGACCCAATTGGCGAGGATGAGAGACAGGGCCTACTCAGTGGTGGCCCCTCGGCTATGGAATGCCCTCCCTAGGGACATCCGATCGGCCTCCTCCCTCCTAACATTTCGAAAGAAAGTTAAGACCTGAGCAGGCATTTACAAATGCAGTATACGTGTTTAAATGTGATTTATGGAATGATATGATGATGCGACGGAAAATGATTTTAACGATTAGATGCTGAGAATTGTATTTTATGGCCTCCCAACTCTGGAACTCCCTGCCTGGAGAGATTAGGAAAGCCCCCAGTCTGGAAACCTTTAAAAAGCACCTTAAAACTTGGCTTTTCCGCTGTGCCTTCGGAAAGTAGACATTTGGTTTGATATTATTGCTCTCCTCAATGCTCTGTTTCGGAGTCCATTAATCCCCCCCAGGTTTACATGGGTTTTCCTTTACAAAGAATGCTACCTCGTTTATCTCAACCGAGTTTTTAACATTTCATATTCGTACATGCGGCCCGCCCTGTCTTTTGTGATTTTAGATATTGTTTGTATATTGTTCTTTTACTTAGATATATGTAGTTGTGTTCGTTGTTGATGTATTGATTTTGTTTTATTGTAATTTGTTGTTTGGGCTTGGCCCCATGTGAACCGTCCCGAGTCCCCATTAGGGAGATGGTGGCGGGTTATAAATAAAGTTGATTATTATTATTATTATTTGCTAATTGTTTACTGTTTTATATAGTTATTGCATTGTTGTTGATTGTATTTTATCTTGTGGGCATTGACTGCAACAACATGCTCCCTCGACCCGTGCCCTTCCTGGCTAGTTGGACCTTGCCTGGAAGAGCTACGTGGACCTCTGTTGAAGATAATAAACGGCTCCCTTGAACAAGGAGTCTTTCCAGAGAGTTTGAAAGAGGTGATGGTAAGTCCACTGCTGAAGAAACTGGGTCTACATGGCTCGGTTCCCTCCAATTACCGCCCAGTTTCGAACCTACTGTTTCTGGGCAAGGTGATTGAGAGGGCAGCAGTGGGACAGCTGCAGCAGTTCTTAGACGACTCAGCCGGATTATATCCCTTCCAGTCCAGCTTCCGTATTGGGCACGGGACAGAGACCGTGCTGGTCGCCATCACAGACCAGCTTCACTGCCACTTGGACCAAGGTGGGTCAGCGTTGCTCATGTTATTGGACCTCACGGCAGCTTTTGACACAGTACACCATACATTATTGATCCACCGCCAAGCCGTGACGGGAGTCAGGGGGACCGCCCTTAAATGGGTGGCCTCCTTTCTCCAAGATCGGGGGCAGTGAGTGGAGAGGGGAGGGATGGTCTCGGAAAGGGTCCCCCTTGAGTTATTTAACATCTATATGCGTCCACTGGCCCAACTGGTGCGTAGTTTTGGTCTGGAGTGCCATCAGTATGCTGATGACACCCAGCTGGTGCTGAGGATGGCCGGCCGGCAGGATCCTGTACCCAATTATTTCCATCAGTGCCTTGAAGCTGTGACTGGGTGGCTATGGGCCAGCAGGTTGAAGGTGAACCCGTCGAAGACGGAGATCCTTTGGCTGGGTCATCCGGGGAGCTCCGTCTGCCTGTTATGGACGGCGAGGCAATTTGACTCAGGTCTCCGCGGTGAGCATTTTTCCATCTGCGCCAGGCCAGGCGGTTAGCGCCCTACCTCTCCGAGAACGACCTTGCCATGGAAATCCAGCCCACGGTCATCTCAAGGCTAGACTACTGTAACACCCTCTACATTGGCCTTCCTTTGTCAGTGACCCAGAAACTCGAGCTAGTGCAGACTGCTGCTCAACTGCTGGTTGGTGTGTCATCGACATGTCACATCCTTCAGCGTCTGCACTGACTTCCCATTGAGTACCGGATTGCCTTCAAAGTGCTGGTGTTAACCTTTAAGGCCTGACATGGTCTGGGGCCAGTGTACTTGAAGGACCGCCTTTCCCCATATATTCCTCAGAGATCATTACGGTCTGAGGACCAAAATCTTCCATCTATTCGAACTTGCCAGCTATCATCAACGAAGCAACGCGCCTTTTCGGTGGCAACGCCCAATTTATGGAACGCCTTAACGGAGGAGTCTGAGCTATAACAGATATGCCCTCCTTCCGAAGGGCTTGTAAGACCAACCTTTTCCAGCAGGCATTCAGTTTGTAATCAGTTTGTAATCAGTTTGTAATTAGTCCGGCCTACCCATCTCCTTTCTGTATTAGTTATAATGGTTTTACTGTGTTTAAAATTGCTGTTTTATATCGGTTGTGTATGTATTGTGAACCACTATGAGCCATTGGGAATTTGAAATAAAATTTGAAATAAAATTTGAAATAACAAATAAATAAATAAATAAATAAATAAATAAATAAATAAATAAATATGTAAACCGCCTCGTGTTGCCTTCAGGCTAAGAGGGGCTGTATAAAAATATAGTAAATAAATAAATAATAGGGGGTTACAGCTCTTTGGAAAGGATGAAACTTCTCCCATGTCCCCATCGAACTGCTATTTATTATTTTGTGGGCAAATTGTATCCTCCAGTATCTCCAAACCGCATGGCTACTGTTGTAAAGCTTGAGAGTCTGAAATGGTTGAACTCAAGAAGGAAGGAATTAAGTATTCAGCTGACTCTTGGCCTTTTCCTCCCTTTCAGCAGCGCATAAGGAGGAGGCTTGTGCGAAAAATGATGATGATTTGTTCTCTCTTCCCCTGGTGCAGCTGGATTGCAACGCACCTGGCAAAACAGTGGGGAAATCGCAGAATGATGCAAAACCTGCATCTCCAGAGGGAGGAATGTATAGCTCTCAAAAACCCATTTTCCTTCCTTTGCGAAATCTCAAGTGAAGACAAGCACCAAACAGCCTGTGTGTGGGCAGGGCTGCTGCGAATTCATCGTTGCTGTGAAGCACTTAGCTAACACATCAAGCCCTCTGGATAGAATAGATGATAGAGAAATTGCAGTAATGTTGTGGAGTATTCTGGTAAAGAAGTACATCAGCACTACTCTTTCGTATTGTCAAAGGCTTTCCCGGCCGCAAATCACTGGGTTTATTAACTTATTTATTATTACCTTCATTTCTACCCCGCCCTTCTCCCACGAGGGGACTCAGGGCGGCTTCACATATGCATCAACGATGCTTTCCACAATATACATACAATTAAAACAATGGGCTCAGTATAAAATCATCCATAAAATTCTTTAACATTCAAATTGCACCGGGAATGTGGCGCAGCTGGCTGGGTGTCAGCTGCATAAGATCTCTACTGACCAGAAGGTCATGAGTTCGAGGCCTGCCCAGGTCAAGGTGGGCTCTCGACCTATTGTGTAGCCTGTTGTTGACCTTTGCAACCCGAAAGACAGTTGCATCTGTCAAGTAGGGAATTAAGGTACCACTTAGTGGGGAGGCTAAATTTAAGTGATTTACGAGGCCATTAAAAAGATCTCAAGGAAACACACTGAGGAATGAAGGAGTGTGACAGCTCCCCCTGGTGGCCAGGTGTTAAATTGCCTCTGTCTGTCTTGTGTGTTTGTGTCTAAATGTCATGTGTACATTGTAATCCGACCTGAGTCCCCTGCGGGGTGAGAAGGGCAGAATAGAAATGAAGTAAATTAATTAATTAATAAATTAACATGCCGCTAAACCAGAGTCCAGCCAAAGAAATCAAATATTGTCACGTCAAAATATTCAAGTCCAGATGCCATTGTCCACAAATCAATACAATTAGTCGAACGCCTGGGCCCACAGCCAGGTCTTTATTTGTCTCCTAAAGGACAGGAGGGAGGTGGCCAACTTAATATCCTTAGGGAGCGAGTTCCATGAGCGGGGGGCCACTGCTGAGAAGGCCCTGTCTCTCGTCCCCATCAATCGCATTTGCGAGAGTGGTGGGACCGAGAGCAGGGCCTCTCCTGAAGACCTTAAGCTTCGTGGTGGTTCATAGCAGGAGATACGTTTGGACAGGTAAACTGGGCCAGAGCCATTTAGGGCTTTAAAGGTTAACACCTGCACTTTGAATTGTGCCCGGAAGCTAATCGGCAGCCAGTGAAGCTGACGGAACAGAGGAGTGGTTCGCTCCCTCTACACTGCTCCTGTTAACAACCTGGCTGCCGACCGTTGGACTAATTGCAGCTTCCAGGCAGTCTTCATAGGCAACCCCATGTAGAGAGTGTTGCAGTAGCCTAAACGGGATGTAACCAGAGCATGGATCACTGTGGCCAAGTCAGACTTCCCAAGGAATGGGTGCAGCTGGCGCACAAGTTTTAATTGTGTAAAAACTTCCCTGGCCACCACCGAGACCTGGGGTTCCAGGCTCAGCGATGAGTCCAGGATCACTCCCAGACTGCAAACCTGTGTCTTCAGGGGGAGTGTAACCCCGTCTAACACAGGCTGTAACCATCAAAGGCATGGCGTCATAGTGCATGAAGCGATTGCTCCCCCCGGTGGCCAAAATCATGCAACCTCCAGGAGCCGAAGTTGGAAAAAATGCCGAATCACCTCTATCTGTATGTCTAAAATTGGCATTGAATGTTTGCCTTGTATGTGTGCATTGCGATCCGCCCTGAGTTCCCTGTACCTGTGCTGATTGGACCCTGTACCTGCGCTGACGGTGATGGCCTCAAGGAACTGCTCCCTCCAGGAGTGTGTGCCGATCACCAACGCCAGGTTCGTCTTCTTTATCAGCTTGTCCACTGTGTTCTGCAGAAGAGGAAGATACAACCGAGATGCAGTTGAGACTATTATGCCTTCTAGGGTTGAAACAAAAGCACACGGTGAGATTATATCAGGAATTTACAAACTCCGGGCCTCCAGAGTCAGGCATTAAAAGCCTTGGAGACGTCCGTCTTTCGTAGTCTTTGGCCTCCCGGCTCGAAGTCAGACCGAGAAGGAAAGGAGGAGTGCTTCTCAAATTCCAGGAGAGCAACACCACTATTCGCTAACAGCCTCAGGCCAACCCACCAGCAACACCTTTCTTTACTTTTATACCCCTTACAACTCAGAGTCATCAGACTCCCCTCAGTCCCCACAGCTGCAGCCCTGGGTGTGTTCCTCCAATCCTCCCACCTTTGCTGAACAGGGAAAGACTCAACATTCCCACTAGGCCAATCAGGACCTGAGGCTGTTAGAGTCCAATGGTGCTTCAAACCCCTCAAAAGTGTCATCACTAGAGGCTCCTAAGTATTTGACCTTTCTCCTTTGTTCTGTCCAAGCTCTCTTTTCCCAGCTGCAGTAATTCTGTCCAAACCTGAGGGCCACAGTTTGCCACGCCTGGACTATATCCTAGGGAAAAAAATACCGTATATACTCAAATATAAGCCGACCCAAATATAAGCTGAGGCACCTAATTTTACCACAAAAAACCCCCGGGAAAACATATTGAGTTGAGTATAAGCCGAGGGTGAAAAATGTAGCTGCTGGTGGTAATCATCAGTAGGTTAAATGTTTTTGAGTATTTACATACAACTGTAAACTGATTAAACCATTATTCTAACCTCCTTCAATGTAAATGTGCTTATCTATTCTTCCAATAATAATAGAGTAAAATAGTAAATGTAATAAAAAATAATAGAGTAAATAATGGAAATTTAATAATAGTAATTATAAAGTAATAAATGTAATAATAGAATAAAATAGTAAATGTAATGCTCTCCCGCCCGAGGTTCGCGCCTTGACCAGTCTGCTGGCCTTCAGAAAGGCCTGCAAGACTCTGCTGTTTAAGCAGGCTTTTGACCGCTAGCCCCACGGGCATATTACTTACTTGCATAACTTGCTTCAGTTATAAGCTGTGTATGTGATGAGTTATATACGCTATGTTGTATATCCCATTTTTAATGGTTTTAGGTTAAATGTGTTGTTTTATATATGCGATTTTATCTGTATTTATTTGTATTCTAGTGTTGTGAGTTGCCCCGAGCCGCACAGGAGTGGCGACAGACAAGTTGAAATAAATAAATAAATAATAAAAATAATAGAGTAGAATAATAAATGTAATAATAAATAGAGTAAAATAATAAATGCAATAAAAATAATAGAGTAGAATAATAAATGTAATAATAATAAATAGAGTAAAATAATAAATATAATAAAAATAATACAGTAAAATAATGTAAATGTAATAATAATAATAGAGTAAAATAATAAATGTGATAAAAATATACTAATAACAGATTAAAATATTAAATAACCTTGACTTGAGTATAAGCTGAGGGGAACTGTTTCAGCCTAAAAAGGGGGCTGAAAAATTAAGCTTATACTCGAGTATATACAGTAACTAATTTGGGCTTCACCCACTCACTGTCCAGAAACATGGATTCAAAACTGCGACCTTTTGGTCAGCAAATTCAGCAACTCAGCAGTTTAACCCACTGTGCTATTGGGGGCTCCGGCGGTGGCTGGGAGAACTTTTGCACAACTAAAGCTTGTGCGCCACCTGCGCCCATACCTTGGGAAGTCTGACTTGGCCACGGTGGTCCACGCTCAGGTTACATCCCATATAGACTACTGCAACACTCTCTATGTGGGGTTGCCTCTGAAGACTGCTCGGAAGCTGCAATTAGTCCAATGCTCGACAGCCAGGTTACTAACAGGAGCGGGGTACAGGGAGCGCACAACTCCCTTGTTGCACCAGCTCCACTGGCTGCCAATTAGCTTCTGGGCACAATTCAAAGTGCTAGTTTTAACCTACAAAGCCCTATATGGTTCTAGCCCGGTTTACCTGTCTGAACGGATTCTCCCCTATGAACCATCAAGGCTATTAAGATCTTCGGGGGGAGGGGGGGCCTGCTCTCAGTCCCACCACTTTCACAATCGCGTCTGGCAGGAACGAGAGGCAGTGTCTTCTCTGTGGTGGCCTCTCGGCTATGGAACTCTCTCTTGATTGAGATCAGATCTGCCCCCTCCCTCCTGTCCATACTGGCTATGGGATAAAGCATTCCCAGAATAATGACTGAGGCCAACCACAGAGGAAAGTTATTGACCACACATATGGACTGAGTTGGGCATGATTTTATCATGGCGATTTGGCTTATTTGTAATTTTATTCTATATGTATTTTAATCTTTTGTTGTTGTGTGATGTTTTTATATTGCATTATTGCATTGAATCCTTGCTGTGAGCCGGTCAGAGGTCGAGAAGATCGGGATATAAAAGCAGGCCCGGATTACCCATAAGGCCAACCTAGGCCATGGCCTAGGGGGCGCAAGGCGAGGGGGGCGCAGACCAAAAAAAAGTTGAAACAAAAACGCAACGCGCATGAACTCAGGACAGAGATGTCTCTCTCTCTCTCTCTCTCTCTCTCTCTCGGGAGAGCGCTGCGAGAGGGCAGGGGAGGAGGGAATGGAGCCCCCTCCCTCACCCTCTTGTCAAGGAAGGACGGCACGAGGAGGAGGCGGTGGGGCTTCCCTTCCTTCCTTCCTCCTCCTCCTCGCGCCCGGCTCCTTCCTTGACTCAATTCTGGGAGTCTGAGTGATGGGGGGGTGCGGTAAAGGGGGCATAATTCCAAAGTGTGGCCTAGGGCGCAAAAAGGTGATAATCCAAGCCTGTATAAAAGCTTAAATAAATAAATAATCTTCCTTCCTTCCTATCATGTTGAGCCACACTCTTCCATCATTTGCCACTCAATGACAGCAGCTTTTGATGGGTGGTAATTTCCATCATTTACCAACCACTGCTACACTTTCATTTGCTTGCCATCCGGTGATGACAGGTCTGCCCTCCGTCATTTGCTACTATCTTTTGCCATCATCTCCATCCCTTGCCATCTGCATCATTTGCCACAGAGTGAGCACAGTTTGCATTGCTTCTTGTTCCAAAGACTGTTGCCGCTGTCCCTTTCCAGTCCAGGAAAGTAGACACACCATCCTTTGCTCTGCAGTGATGGCAGCGTGCATTACTTGCCATTCATTGGCAATGGAAGAGGAGAATCGTGACCCGGCACGAGCATTCTTTCTCTTTTGCCTGCAACCAGCTGATTTCACAGCTGGCTTTTGATGTAGTGAATGGCACAATCTCTATTGTGCACATTGCTTGCCATCATTCCTGGCACATCTAAAGTACGCAAGCAGGAGACGGGGGCAATGTGCGGCCCAACAGGAATAGCGGGTGCCTGCATATTGCCAATCTATTGCCTGGTGCACTGCTGCAAACCTAAACCATTGTTATTGTTGTTAACCACTATGAAGTTGACTCTGATTGAAGCTGAATCAATGAAGGAAGACCTAGGGTTGCGACCTGTCCTGTATTATACAAGACGTCCCGTATTTTTGTCCCGTATTGACAGGATAGGACAGGTGGCAGCAGGAGGCAAGGCCGGGCCAGCAGTGAGCGCCACCGCACCACCAGCAGCTTCTCCGCAATGCTTGCGCTCGCTCGCCTCGCACTCACTCGCAGGCACAGCAGGCAGCAGAGCAGCCCCAGAAGTGGCGCCAGGCCAGCATCCACCTTCTTCTGCCCCCTGCCCTATGGCGGGCTCTGCTCAGGTCAGCCAATGAGGGCAGGCCACCATGGAGCATGCGCATGGGAGAGAGGCGAGAGCAGCAGAGACACCACAAGGCTGAGCTGAGAGCAGGACAACTGTGACGACCTGGCCCTTGACCACTTGGGGCAGGGTGGACCTTCCTATTTTATATCCCACTGCTGCCACCAAAAATGTGACGACCTGGGCTCCTGGGTGCTTTGAACCCCAATGATGTTCTTATTGTTAAGGTAATGCTGCCACCAACGTTGGGTAAAATACCCAAGGATTTATTATAGATAATATAATTATCGATAACCAACCCCCTTATGGCTCCCTGCTCAGACTCTGACGTTACTTTGTCAAAAGCCATGCCCTAACTGACTGACTCTCAGACAAGATTTTCCCTCCTAACCAGTTCGGTTCCTCCACTCAGCTCTTTAGCCAATCCCCAGGGCCATACCGTTTCCACCCAGAGGAGTTCTGAACCACTCTCGCTCTCTAACAATTCCTTCCCATAATGCAGTGTTTCCCAACCGGTGTGCCATGGCACACTAGTGTGCCGTGAGCGATCATCAGGTGTGCCATGGGAAATTGGAACCTCCAATACCCTTTCTTCCCCCTCCTGCCGAACACTTACTTTTTCTTCCCCACTCGGGCTCCCTTCTTCCCAGCCTCGCTCTGCTCGCTTTGCCTCGCTTTGCCCACGCTGCCGCTTCTGCCGCCATTTTGATCCGAGGGGCAGCGTGAGCGTGATATATATATATATATATATATATCATGCTGCCCCCTCGGATCAAAATGGCGGCAGAAGCGGCCATATATATATATATAGCGAGAGAGAGAGAGAGAGAGAGAGCAGCACAGCACAGGCAGAAAAACAAACATCACAGGGAAGCATGTCTGTGTAGGAGGGTGAACATTAGGAAGAACTTCCTGTGAGAGCTGTTCAGCAGTGGAACTCTCTGCCTCAGAATGTGCTTTCATCTGGCTGCTCTCTTTCCAGCCGGCTTCCCTGAGGACCAGGGCCGTAGCCAGGATTTTGATTCGGGGCTGAGTTTGGTTCGGGGGGCTGAGACTGGGTGGAAGAGGGTCTACCCTAGCAAACCTTTTGTATTGTTATCCCAATAACCCCACTAATGTGGGATATAATGAGCATGGTGATCAGATCATGATATGAATAAACATAACAGTTTAAATAATGTACCAGTAAGGCCTTTTCGCGGACCACCCTGAGAATTTGGGGGGGCTGAAGCCCTTTAGCCCCCCTGGCTACATGCCTGCTGAGGACCAGCTACATTTTTGTGTTTATGTTTACCAACAATTACTACATTTGGCATTTGGCCTTTCATGTGACTGTGTATAAACTCTCCTGTTTATTGTTCATCAGTTATATACTGAGTGTATAAATACATTTAAAAACATATTAACTATATGTATTACTGTGTTAGAGTGTCATTGCCTATTTTTTGTGTCATTTTGTTTGTGTGGTGTGAGTATAACTCCACTTTATTTTTGAAATATTGAATAAGTGTGAAAAAAATTATTATTTGGTCCTCAACCTTCTCTGTGTACTCTGGTAATAACAGTACTTGTTTTGTTTGAGTGTCATTTTGTGTCATTTTGTTTGGTGGTGTGCCCCAGGATTTTGCAAATGTAAAAAATGTGCCGTGGCTCAAAAAAGGTTGAAAAACACTGCCATAATGGTTGCCCTGTGGACGCTCCCTCTCAAGCTGGATGCCAAACTGTTTACATAGGCCGACCTCACAGGCTTCGGCCTAGCCAACTGAATGAGTCCTTACAACGACACTGAGAGAGCAAGAGAGAGAGAGAGCCAGGCCCAGAGCCGAGAGAAGATTCCATTCGAAGTGTTGGAACTTAGCACAAAAATCCCGTATTTTTAGGTAAATGTCCCTTATTTCTTATATCAAAAAAGGCAACCCTAGGAAGACCTCCAAGTTGTCCTAACGTCAACTTCCTTGCTCAGGTCTTGGAACCGAGTGCTGCTCTCCTTACCTTGAAATCATAGGATTCCTCAATGATGACTTCCAGACGGGCGTTTTCCCCAAGGATGGGCTTTCCCATCTCGGCAATCCGCCGGGCCTCTTCCTCTTCAGCAGAGAGCTTTTTGTCTGCATCTACTGATTGAGGGAAAGCACAGCATGAACCACAACACAGACTTCTCCTGCCCAAGACGATACAACCATAACTCGTAGGCCAGTGGTTCTCAACCTTCCGAATGTTCCTCATGTTGTGGTGACTCCCAACCATAACATCATTTTCGTTGCTACTTCACAACTGTAATTTTGCTAACATAATGTAAATATCTGATATGCAGGATGTATTTTCATTCACTGGGCCAAATTTGGCACAAATATCCAGTATGTGCAAATTTGAATACTGGTAGAGGGGATTGATTTTGTCAATATTGATAATATTATAATGTAATACAATATAATGCTAATAATAATATAATAATATATTTTATTATTACAGTATAATGTTATAGTACAATCTGTATACCTTTATAAAACGGAATGTTTGTATGTGTGTATGTGGAGGGCGGAAGGGCGGATATGTGGCAGCTATTTGCATAAAGTCCTTTGATTGGACAGCCTCGCCACTCCAAAATTCTAAGGCACCAGACAGAGGGCATTGATAGCCACTGATTAGCCAGCATCCCAGAATCCAGGCCTCTACATTCAAACAACAGGATTTCTTCCCACTGAGGGAAAAAAAGCCAGCATCCCAGAATCAGGCCTCTACATTCAAACAGCAGGTTTCTTCCCACTGAGGGGAAAAATGCACCATCAACATTCCTTCCCCCTTGGCTCTGTGAAAACAAAATGGATTCCTGTATTCTCCTCCCCCTCAGCTTTTAGAAAACGGCTGCCTGCCATGCACCCTTTTAAAGTTACCAATAGCAGGCCATAACATTACAGGCCCCAAAATAGAGTTTAGGGCAGGATGGCCGACGCATGATGGGATTTGCATCCCAATTCACTTCCCAGAAAACATTGTAGCCCCTACAAATCCCCTTCTCCCAGATAGGCCCAAAAGAGGCATCCATCTTCCCTCTTCAACACAGTGTCAGAGAAAGGCAGCTTCTGACAGGATCTTTAGAACAGGCACTGTCACTCTACAAGGTAAGGCCCTACTTCACTCAAAAGACACAAGAGAAAACAATAAATACCTTTCTCTAATGCCTTTTAATGTATATAAATAATTCTGGCCCAAAGCCCCTCACCCAGCCTCATTGGACCTTACAGCTAATTCCATGCAGGCCTTTTCCATTTTTATTACTCCTTTCTGTTTTACACCGGCATACTTTCACAGGCCAGGGCGGATATGTGGCAGCCACTTTCACAGGCCACAGCGACCAGCGCGGTTGATGGACCTGCACTCATCAACACCAAATATATAATATTAATATTGTGCTATGGCAATAATATAATATATTGTATTTACATTTTACTTGTAAGTCTGCTCTGAGATCCCTTCATGACCCTCTACATCTTGCTGTGAGAAGGGCGGCATATAAATGTCATAAGTACTGTAAATAAATAAATAAATAAATTTGGGAGTTGTAGTTGCTGGGATTTCTAGTTGACCAACAACCAAAGAGCATTCTGAGCTCCACCAATGATGGAATTGAACCAATCTTGGCACACAGAACTCCCATGACCAACAGAAAATACTGGACGGGTTTGGTGGGCATTGACTTTGCGTTTTGGATTTGTAGTTCTCCTACATCCAGAGAGCACTGTGGACTGAAAGAGTTATGGATCTGGACCAAACTTGGAACATATACTTAATATGGCCAAATGTGAACACTAGTGGAGTTTTGGAAAAGAAGCCTTGACATTTGGGAGTTGTAGTTGCTGGGATTTATAGTTCACCTACAATCAAAGATCCCTTTGAACCCTATCAATGAGAGAATTGGGCCAAACTTCCCACACAGAACCCCCATGACCAACAGAAAATGCTGGAGGGATTGGGAGGAATTGACAGATTTAGGGGATATGTAGTTCACCTACCTCCACAGAGCACTGTGAACCCAAATGATTATGGATCTGGACCAAATTTGGTGCAAATACATGATATGCCCAAATTGATCCAAACTTGGCACACAGAACTCCCATGACCAATAGGAAATACTAGAAGGGTTAGGTGGGCATTGACCTTGAGTTTTGAAGTTATAGTTCACCTACATCCAGAGAGCACTGCGGACTCAAGCAATGATGGATCTGGACCAAACTTGACACAAATACACAATATGCCCAAATGTGAACACTGGCAGAGCTTGGGGGAAAATAGACCTCGATATTTGGGAGTTGTAGTTGCTGGGATTTATAGTTCACCTACAATCAAAGAGCATTCTGAACCTCACCAATGACAGAATTGGGCCAAACTTTCCACACAGAACCCCCAAAAAACTATGTTTTCTGATAGTCTTTGGTGACCCCTCTGACATCCCCTCGTGACTCCCCAGGGATCCCAACCCACAGGTTGAGAAATGCTGTCGTAGACCTTTGATACTACATTTTCTGAGGAAGAGCAATCTATCTGAACAGTTGAGATTCCAGCAAAACTATTCTTAGTGCATCCTCATTCCTAAGGCACAGAATTGGGCGGCTGATGTAGCTTAGAAGATGGCCAAGGATATACAGCATCTGTGCAATGGAGCCAGTTGCCGACTTCCCCTGCGACATGAGATATTCAGGTCACAGCTGGCTCCTAGTCCTATGTAACACAATTCTTCCTCTGGGAAACCTCAGACCATGAATTTTCATTTAGGAAGCAATTGCCCATAGATAGGATCCCGCCTGCAGAATGACAGGTTGATCTTATCTGTTCTAGTTCAGTTTCCAGCTGGGGGGAGTTTCTCTCCTCGCATGCAGAAAAATAGGTCATCGGGGAGCAGGGAGTGGCCCCTTTCTCCTTTTTTTTTTGCAAGCGGTACACTGAAATTTTCAGCTTGCACATGTTCCCTCAACTGCCAAATCCATTATAGTAAAGGTAAAAGTTTTTCCCGAACATTAAGTCCAGTCGCGTCCGACTCTGGATGTTGGTGCTCATCTCCATTTCTAAGCCGAAGAGCCGGTGTTGTCCATAGACACCTCCAAGGTCATGTGGCCGGCATGACTTCATGGAGTGCCGTTACCTTCCCGTCAAGGCGGTACCTATTGATCTGCTCACATTTGCATGTTTTTGAACTGCTAGGTTGGCAGAAGCTGGGGCTAACAGCGGGAGCTCATCCTGCTCACTGGATTCAAAACTGTGACCTTTCAGTCAACAAGTTCAGCAGCTCAGTGGTTTAACCCACTGCGCCATGTGTTTACAAAACAGGTATTGCAGCCAATGCTAATGCACATGCTTGGACAAGGATTCGCTCTTTGTCAGCGCATTTAGTATTACCTCTTTCTTCACTAGGATGGCAGAAACGGCTACTGCGCATTCCCCATGACACAATGGGTCAATAAAGCAGGCATGTTGGCTGATATACAGTTTGTACAAAGATGGCTAGTGCGGTTTAGTGTGCTTTTCCTATGTAATTATGACCGTAAGGATTTAACACACTGCAAATATAATGTCAGATGTATTGTCGAAGGCTTTCATGGCCAGAATCACTGGGATGTTGTGAGTTTTCTGGGCTGTCTGGCCATGTTCCAGAAGCATTCTCTCCTGATGTTTTGCCTGCATCTATGGCAGGCATCCTCAGAGGTAGTATTTTCAGTTTGTGTTCTATGTAATTGATTATGTTGTTTTTTTATTTATGTTATTTTGCTGTTGTGTTGTTGGGCTTGGCCTCATGTAAGCTGCCCTGAGTCCCCGTTGGGGAGATGGTGGTGGGGTACAAATAAAGATTATTATTAATAATAATATTCTAATAACTAATGGAGTGAAGCAAGGTTGTGTTCTTGCACCAACCCTATTTACAATCTTCTTCAGCATGATGCTCCAAAGGGCTAAGGCAGACCTCGAAGAGGAAGACGGCATATATATATGCTATCGTACAGATGGCAGCTTGTTCAACTTAAGCCGTCTGAGGGCTCGCACTAAGACTCTGAACTATCTAGTCCGTGAGCTGCTTTTTGCTGACGATGCTGCCCTTGTCGCCCATTCAGAAGCAGCCCTGCAGCGCCTCACATCCTGCTTTGCAACAGCTGCAGAGCTGTTTGGGCTGGAAGTCAGCCTGAAGAAAATGGAAGTCCTCTACCAGCCTGCACCACAGGAAGAACACCATCAACCCCATGTCAGCATAGGCACATCTGTGCTTAAGTCCGTTCAGCAGTTCACCTACCTGGGAAGCATCATCTCTTCAGACGCCAAGATTGACAAAGAGACAGATCACAGATTAGCAAAGGCATAGCGTGCATTTGGAAGGCTTCACAAAAGAGTCTGGAGCAACAAGCACTTGAGGCAAAGCACCAAAATCAGTGTGTACAGAGCTATCGTACTGTCTATTCTCCTCTATGGGTCTGAAACATGGGTCACCTATCGCCAACACCTACGACTCCTCGAACGATTTCATCAGCGTTGTCTTCACACAATCCTAAATATACACTATGTGACGAATGTTGCTGTCCTTGAGCAAGCAGGGATCACCAGCAACTTGGAAACAACATCATCCAAGGAGACTTTCTGCTGTGCTTTCTGCAACCGAACTTGCCTACCTCAGATTGGCCTTTTTAGTCATCAACGCGCTTGTAAAAAGCGTGGGATGAGTCCTTCCTAAGAATCTTTGTTCGCAAAGTAATGCCGAGAGATTATTATTATTATTATTATTATTATTATTATTATTGTGAGGTCTGTTAGAAACTAGGAAAATTGGGTTTTTATGTCTGTGGAATAAACCCCATTTTTCTAGTTTCCAGCAGACCTCATAGAATCATAGAGCTGGAAGAGACTTCATGAGCCATCCGGTCCAACCCCCTGCCAAGAAGCAGGAAAACTGCATTCAAAGCACCCCTGACAGATGGCCATCCAGCCTCTGTTTAAAAGCCTCCAAAAAAGGAGCCTCCGCCACACTCCGGGGCAGAGAGTTCCACTGCTGAAAAAGCTCTCACAGTTAGGAAGTTCTTCCTAATGTTCAGGTGGAATCTCCTTTCTTGTAGTTTGAAACCATTGTTCTGCATCCTAGTCTCCAGGGCAGCAGAAAACAAGTTTCTCCTCTGTGCCCCCCGACTCTGGAACCCCTTGCCCAGAGAGATTAGGAAAGCCCCCTCTGGAGACCTTTAAAAAACACCTTAAAACCTGGCTTTTTCACTGTGCCTTTGGAGATTAGTAATTTAATGTTTACTGTTGCTCTCCTCAATGTCCCTGCCCTTATTGGAGTCCATTCCCCCTTGTTTACATGTACTCTCTTTGCAAAGAAGCTACTCCACTTATCTCACCCGAGTTTTTAACATTTTATATGTGCGCATTGTGTTTTCTTTTGATGTTTTGATTTTTTGTTTGGTTGAAATTTGTTGTCTGGGCTTGGCCTCATGTGAGCCGCCCTGAGTCCCCATCGGGGAGATGGTGGCAGGGTATAAATAACATTTATTATTATTATTATTATTATTATTATTATTATTATTGCTCCCTCCTCCCTATGACTTCCTCTCACTTATTTATACATGGCTATCATGTCTCCTCTCAGCCTTCTCTTCTGCAGGATAAAACATGCCCAGCTCTTTAAGCCGCTCCTCATAGGGCTTGTTCTCCAGACCCTGGATTGTTTTAGTCGCCCTCTTTCTCTGGACACATTCCAGCTTGTCAATATCTCTCTTCAATTGTGGTGCCCAGAGAACAACCTCTGAGGATACCTGCCATAAATGCAGTCGAAATGTCAGGAGAGAGTGCTTCTGGAACATGGCCATACAGCCCGGAAAACACACAACAATCCAATAATGTCAGATGTTAACCTATGATTGCAGACTCTGGAAAGAAAGCACAGAGGCTCCGGTGTTGGTCTTGCAACTCCAAAACCCAAGGTCAATGCCCACCAAACTCTTATAGCATTTTCTCTTGGTTATGGGAGTTCTGTGTGGGAAGTTTGTGTCTTTCTGCCATTCCTGCCAGGGTACCTATGTTGTGTTCATCGAAACAGGCCCAGGTTTCATACTGAGTGTATAAATATATTTAAAAACATATTAACTATATGTATTACTGTGTTAGAGTGTCATTTTGTGTCATTTTGGTTGGTGGTGTGCCCCAGGATTTTGTAAATGTAAAAATGTGCCGCGGCTCAAAAAAGGTCAAAAAACACTGATTTATGGTATAATTGTTGTTTTATTGATTGTATGTGGCATCAAATCGCTGCCTGTTGTTAGCTGCCCTGAGCCCCCCCTTCGGGGGTAGATAAGGGCGGGTTATAAATAATTGAAATAAATAAATAATAAATAAATAAAATCGGTCTGTCTGTCCCTTTTTTCTCTCACGCACACAGTTCCACAGTCTTCCTGCATGTTTAGGCCCATTGAAAAAAAATCCACTTCCCCAGACCAATCTCTCCATCCCCAGTTCATACCAGTGTCCCTGCAATCCCTTGATTCCCAAGCAGGTGAGAATCACCTCCATCCCTTTTCATCTCCGCCTCTTCTCAAACTGCATAGGTTTTCTCCCACATGCTCACTCTCTTCCCCCGCACACATGCGGCTAATGTGCCTGTGTGCGCACACTTTCTCCCACGCACTTTCTCTCTCTCTCTCTCTGTCTTTCCGATGGCATTCCCTCACCCACGCACACACGGCACTCCTTTGCCTGGGCACAGATGTTGCGCAGAAGGCTGCCCCTCTTCTGTTTGCAGGGCTCCCTTTTCCTCCTCCTGTATATAAGCCGGGAGCACCCATTCTTATGAGGATGTCCTATTGTTTTAAGATCCCCTTTCCAGGAGAGATGCATTTCTTTCTCGCACTCCAGCAAGGAGGTGTGAAGACTACACATATGTTCCTCCTCTCTCTCTTTTCTCTCTCATCATGTTTTGATTGCATACAAGAAGAATTCAACTCCATTCCTGCAAGGAAGGCCTATGGTTTCACAATAGGATTGCTATGGAGGTGTCTTTCTTCTTGTACACAAGCAGGGAGGTGTGAACCAAATACATGTGCACTTTCTCACTTTCGTTCACAAGCGCACGCGCGCGCACACACACACACACATACAAAGAGATATGTCCCTAATGTTTCTCAATATTTTGGGAAACAATGTTTTGGGACAATACATCCAACAGGACCAGGTTGTGGCACAGCTGATTGGGAGTCAGCTGCATTAAAGATCACTACTGACCGAAGGTCATGGGTTCGAAGCCAACCCAGGTTGGAGTAAGCTCCCGACCATTTGTCTAGCTTGCTGTTGACCTTTGCAGCTGAAAGACATCTGTCAAATAGGAAATTTAGGTACCTCTTATGCGGGGAGGATAATTTAATCAATTTATAACACCACCACCACCACCACCACCACCCCAAAACCTCTCCAACAGCGTACAAAAAATTAGGAAGTACTCCATTGGTGTCACAAGAGGATGGTGAAGCAACAGCTCCCCCAGTGGTCAGAATTCAAAAGGCATACCCTCATGAAGCTGGAAAGTTAAATAGCCTCTGTGTGTCTGTCTTTATTTATTTACAGTATTTATATTCCACCCTTCTCACCACGCAGGGGACTCAGGGCAGATTACAATGTACACATACATGGCAAACATTCAATGCCATAGACACACAACACATATAGACAGTCAGAGGCTATTTAACATTCCAACTACTGGCCACCAGGGGAGCTGTCGCTTCACCGTCCATCTGCGACACTAATGAAGTACTTTCCGCATTCCCTGCATGTTTTTGCTGGAGATTTTTTATGGCCTCATAAATTTTATTAAATTAGCCTCCCCACACATAGGTGGTACCTAAATTTCTACTTGACAGATACATCTGTCTTTCGGGTTGCTAAGGTCGACAACAAGTTACACAATTGGTCGGAAGCTCACTCCAACCCAGGCTGGCTTCGAACTCATGACCTTTCAGTCAGTAGTGATCTTTAATGCAGCTGACACCCAGCCAGCTGCGCCACAGTTTATGTTGTGTGTCTAGGGCGTTGAATTGTTGCCATGTATATGTACATTTTGATCTGCCCTGAGTCCCCTGTGGGGTGAGAAAGGTGGAATATAAATACTGTAAATAAATAAATAATAAATAACAGAGATTGTTTGGCTCCAGATTCTATCAGCCCCAGTCTGCATAGCCAATAGTAAGTGATGTTGGTGATCAAAGTCCAAGAGCATCTAGACAAGTTGGTATTGACTTTCTTCATTTGTGAGCTATACAATGGATACAACAAATGGCAAACTCTTAGACAGAGAAAGACATGAACATATCATGAGATGCAATTCCAGGCTGTGAGGAGAGCCTCACTAGCCACGGTGTCAGGAAATCTCATGGCGTCTAATGAGATTTGTGCGCACCTTGGAAGGGATTCGGAGCATTGGAAAGGGGGGTGGAGTTAGAAAAAGGAGATAATGGGGTGGAAGAAAAGCTTACCTTGATTGAGCAAAAGGGCTGCAAGTCAAGGAGAAAAAGAGAAGGAAAGAAAGAAAGAGAGATTATGCTGTTTGTCAGTAAAGCGACAGAGATATTCATGATCTAAGGGAAGAGACAAGGGGGAAATGGTGTGGCTGGGGAGGTGTCATGAAAGGAAATTTGACAGGGATGTTATCCTCAAAGCACGCCCAGGTTCTCTCAGGGACATTGAAACAAGGCATTGAAATTTTGTATTTATCAGGACTGGACATAACTTAGCTCCAAATATTAGTAGTTTTGTGGTGCCCAAGTCAGTGGGTTGCTTAATTCACCTTGAGTGTCGCTTTCCAAGGTGCTGAATCCATCCAAGGAAATAAGTTTCAGCACTAGAGCTCCCTTAGTCTTTTGAGGAAATTTGCAATGGCTTTACCATACCAAAGAAGTCACGAACCATCAGTGACTTGGGGTGAGAATTTGGTCACCCTTGAAGACCATTGGCATACCCTTCCCATCGCTGAAAAACCACCTAGAGATATACAATCGCAACCCCAGAAGCCAGCCATGCTAATATTATCCACTTTGACTATCTCAGCTCTGGAGAGCCAAAAAAGCCTCCTTCCACACCTTCAAATGACCTTTTGGTATCCTCTAGTTTCTGGATATTTTGGTACTGTATTTATAAAAATAATATTTGTTATATTGTTTCTTTCTATTGCATTGCGCCATGGCAGATACGAGGGGCATTCACTAAAATTTCCCCTGACCCACTTCCTGTGGACTCAGAGAGATGAAACTTGGCCCAGTTCTGAGTCCTTCTCTCCATCGGTGCCACCGAGGGACACACGCTTCTCCCATCTTTTTGAGCAACTGTAAACACCTTGCTTGTAGAGGTCGACAGGTTGCTCCAAAGGCCACGTTGGGACTTTGGAAATCGGAGTCTCGTTGTCTGAAAAATCCTCGCCCTTCAAAAATAACTTCCTTGTAGGAAAGAGGCAAAACTCTGATAGTGTGCGGTCAGGTGAATAAGAGGGATACGACAGAATTTCAAAGCCACAGGAGCATGCTTCCATTTGGGCAACAGGTGCGTTGTGAATTGGTGTATTGTCTTGCAGAAGACGGCAGGCCCGGATTAACTGATTTTGGCGCCCTAGGCCACACTTGGGAAGCCCCACCCCCAGGGCACTGCTGGACATGCGCGGCAGTGGCCCTGGGGGCGGGGCTTCCCGCCACGTCATCCTCGCCTCGCCCTCCTTCCTTGGGCACCAAGAGACACGGCAGAGGAGGAGGCAGAGGCACCCTCCTGCCACGCATGCATCCCCCCCCCCAGGTGCCAGTGGCCCTGGGGGTGGGGCTTCCCTCCACATTCATCCTCCTTGTGCCCTCCTTCCTTGGTCATGAGGAGGATGATGAGGCGGAGGGAAGCCCCACCCCGGAGCCTCTGGTAGGCATGCGTGCGCGGCAGGAGGGTGCCTCTTCCTTCTCCGTCATGTCCCTGGGTGCCACGCATGGCCGGCAGCGGCACCGGGGGCTTCCCCTCATTCCTCCTCCACCCGGGCCCCGCCCTCAGAGGGAGTGGCATCACTCAGGCTGCACTCCTCCTCCCTCCCTCCTTCTGAGACCATGGCGAGTTGTCCCAAAGGCAGCGGCAGCTGCGCTGCATGAATGGGGCGCCGTGTGGAAGGGCGCCGAGCAGCTGCCGCTGGGACAACTCAGCATGAGTCATCGCCATTTTTTTTGCCTTGATCTGGCGCCTCCCTCGGCTTATGCCCATAGGCCATGGCCTTGCTGCCCTCAATGATAATCCGGGCCTGGAAGATGGACACCTTTGTTGAGCATGCCACGTCTCTTGGTTTCGATGGCCTCCTGCAATTTCTGTAGCAGTGAAGCACAGCATGCCCCAGTGATCATGGTCCCCTTTGCTAGGAAATCCATCCATACTACTCTGTGCTGGTCCCAAAATACTGTGAGCCTGACCTTGCCTGCCGAGAGTCGGGCACGTGCCTTCTTTGGAGGTGGTGAGTCAGGATGCTTCCATTGCATCGACTGGACTTTAGTCTCAGGATCATAGTGATGGACCCAGCTTTTGTCCTGTGTGATCAGTCTGTTGAAAAAGTCCTCATGGTTTCCATGGCACATTGTCAATAAAGCCTGAGAGCATTCAACTCGTTCCTGTTTCTGGAAAGGTGTGAGCAGCTGGAGGACTCAGTGAGTGGATACTTTATGCATGTGAAGATGGTCTTGGATTATTTTTCCCATGGACCCCACACTAATCTTGACATTTTGAGCTAGGTGGTGAACGTTTACGTGGCATTTTTCCAAAATGACGATTTCCACTTGCTGGATGGTGTGTTCATCAATAGCAGAGTGGGGTCGCCCTGGAATTAGAGCTGGAATTAGAGCACCAAAGTCCGACCACATTTGAATTGATGGTCCCAGTTCTTGACTACACCATATGATGGGGAATCATCCCCATAAACCTCTTTTATCTCATTGAATATCTCTTTTGGTGTGTGGCCTTTCAAGGAAAGGAACTTGATGGCTGCTCTGTATTCCACTGGGTCCATTATCAAACCTCACACCACTTCAGCACCTGTACAATCAAAACTGCTATCAATTCTGAGTTGAAAATTGACATGTAACCTATTGAGACTTATATCATTACTCATGTGCAGTTTCAGCATCCTGTGATAAATAGAAGTGGGTGAGGGGAAATCTTTAATGAATGCCTCTCGTAAAGAAGTGTCAAAGTGCATTAATTCCAGCGCACATCTAGAACCAACCAATATCCATGAGACTTGACCTGTCCTATTGGCTCTGGTGGATCTACTTCATCAGAGCAGAGGTCAACAGAGATGGCCTTTTGGACTTTGTGTCCTCAAATCCCCAACCAGCATCGCCATTGTGAAATTCTGAGGAATATAGTAAAAAGACGAGATAACTCATCCAGGTTTCCAGCTACAACTAAGTCTGGTTTCAGGCCATTGAGTGGTCTAGCAGAGAATCACTGTGCATTGTGTTCTATCAACACTTTTACCACTTGGAAGCACATACAGAAGTCTTCCTCACAGGGAGTATCTCTAGAAAGAAGGTTCAGGGATTGTGCTTTTGTGTGCATGTTCTTCCCAAAAGTTTCCTTCATCATTACTGATGGTCTCCTCTCTTGAGTTTCTGAGCAACTTGCAAGATCTCCAGGTCACAGTTAGAAGCCTCTTCCGCTTACCTGAGATGCCTCGTTTCAACCAGCGTGGCTGCCCCAGCTCTATGAAGAAGCTGTCCTTCTTCTCATATTCTTCAACATCAACAATTTTCACATATAGGGATTTCCTGCCGAGGAGAAAAGAAACAGAGAGAGAGAAAGCATTAAAAGTCTTTCAAAGCTTTGAAATGATCCTTTTAAAGTATTTGTTTTCAAAGTAACCGCTAAGCCAGGCATTGGACCCTTCAGGTGTTTCGAACTTCAGTTCCTGACAGCCTCGGTTTCCTTCCTTCCTGTTAGGAATTGTGGGAGTTGGAGTCCAAAACACTTGGAGGGCCCAAGTTTTCCCATGCCTGCACTAAGCAAATATAAAGTTATATATGCAGTGATACAGAATTCTGGCAACAGTTCACTTGTATTTTGACGATATTTTGCTGATGACAACATTGTCTGTGTGCATTCAGAAGAAGCGCCCAGGGAGTACAGGTTATACTTAGAGACGTGACGCTGTTGCACATCCCCCCTTTTTGGCGCTTGGTCTGTCCCTGCGACTGGAACACTGTTATTCTCACCCTGGTAACTTCAGGCTTGAGTTTGTACTTCGATTCATGTCTTTATTATTGGTCTACATCAGGGGTGCTCACACTTTTCCAGCATGCGAGCTACTTATAAAACAACCAAGTCCCAAAGATCTACCTACCCACTACTCAGAGAGCCAAAGATCTACCTACCCACTACTCAGAGAGCCAAAGATCTACCTACCCACTACTCAGAGAGCCATAAAAGCAAAATATTAGGAAATTTATTTCAATGAGAGCCATATAATACATTTTAAGACTGAATTCAACTAAATGTGAGTATAATAAGCGCCTGAGCATTCCTCACAAATGGCATGGGAGCCATACACACTGTGCCTGCGATCTGCCTGGGATCTACCAGGATGCCCTTCAAGATCTACTAGGACGCCCTTCTAGATCTACCAGTAGATCACGATCTACCTAATGAGCACCCCTGGTCTACATTATATTTCTATAACAGAGATACATCAACTTTTCATGCAAATATCCAATCACTGTATTTTAGAATGTGTGTGTAGTTGTGATATATCTTGTAACACATTGTTATTTATTATGTAATGCTTTTGTGTGTGTGTGTGTGTGTGTGTGTGTTTAGGTCTTTGTAAATGCTTTCGATTTTATTTATTTCACCTTTTCCAAGCCACTCTGAGTAGACTGCATTACAGGGGGTTGGACTGGATGGTCTCTTTCAGCTTTTTGATTCTATGGGAACAAGGCAAATGAGGAATTATAGGCCTGGAAGAGACTGCAAGAGCCATCCAGTCCAACCTCCATGCAGGAGCACACCATCAAAGCAGCCCTGACAGATGGCCAGCCAGCCTCTGCTTCAAAACCTCCATCTATTGCACTATGGTTCAGTGCTGAGCATCAGTGTTGTATAGTGTTATGAGTGTTGGAGACCAGAGTTCGAATCCCCACTCAACCATGTTGACTCACTTGGGCACATTATGCTTTACATCTCGGTCAAGTAATAAAAGCGGGATAGAAATACACAGCATCATGATTGCCATCATCATCATCCTCTCCCCATTTAAGAAGGCGGCTTTGGCAATCCCATCCGAACAAATATTGCCAAGGAGCCCAGTGATAGGACTGAAAGTCAGAAACTATTGGAAGGTACACAGCAGCGGAAAGGCATTCACTCTTCAGTTGACCAACTCTTGCTCTCCCAAAAGACATTGGCACCACAAGATCCACATTTGGAAAATCCTTCCGGCATTTAAATCACAAGAAGGACGTGTTCCACTGAGCATCGCATCATCAGACCACCCTCCTCTCGGTTTCACACCCTCCCTCTCCCAACATGTTCCGAAGCAAAGGCGGGCGTTGCTTTGGCAAGGTTGTGATTCTCTTGGCAGCCGGATCAGGGGAAGCATGGCCCACGAGGAGGCATGGAGTGGCAGGGTGCCTTCCTGCTTGCTCTCGGCCCTGGCCCCGGCAGATGGGGGGAAATGACGGCATCAGAAAGCCAAGGACGCAGAAGTCAACCAAGTGAGAAAGAAGGAAGGCAGAGGAGGGAAGGAGAAGGGCACTGGATGCCAAGACTCTTTGAGTTCGTGATTGGCATTGAGTTTTTGTGAGGCTGCATCTTCCATCGCACGAGTGTTCCCTTTCCAAAGTGGCCTCAAAGGAAGATATGTCCATGTCGCTTAACTCTCATTTTGTGGCGTAGCACACAGGGCCTGTAAGAATGGCTTTAAGGCAGGGGTGCTCACACTTTTTCAGCATGGGAGCTACCATATGAAGAACCAAGTTTAAAAGATCACCTGGCGCGCGCCCACTCCTGCTGCCACCTTCCATCTGCACGGGGCTTCTTTCTTTCTCAGAAATATAAACAATGGACATGCTAAAATACACCCAAGCACCCATTTCTCCCTCCCTGCCATTTTCCCACAGATATAATCAGGCAGAAAGTAAACAGAGAGACCTGGTAGCTGCAAAGCCATTTGTTTCTCAGAAATATAAAGAATGGGACATGCTAAAATACACACAGGCACCAATTTCTCCCTCCCTGGAATATATACACAGATATTATTAGGCAGAAAGTAAGAAGACCGACCTTTGTGCTTCAATTTGGACAGGAAATGGCTCCCAAAGCGTCCTTTTTCCTTCTCCATCATTGCTCCTCTTGACGCACCGCCTGCACACTCCAAGCGCGCCTGAGACTCCAAGAGGAAGAATGGGCTCTTTTGCGCATGCGCGGGCCAGCTGAGCACCGCGTCATCCAACGCCGCCCTCCTCCTTTGCTCTGTGATGACTCTGAGAGGCTGGAAGGAGGAGGGGGGAAAGCGGAAGAGCCAAAGAGGGAGTGGGCGTGAGGCCATCGCGTCATCCACGCCACCCTCTTTTGCCCTTCTGCATTCCTCCTCCCTCCGTCCTTCTCCGGCCACTCACAGACGTCACAGAGCAAAGGAGGAAGGCGGCGTTGATGACGTGGTGTTCAGCTTGCCCGCGCGCATGCACAGAATTGCCCATTCTCCCTCTTGGAGTCTCAGGCACGCTTGAAGCGTGCAGGGGCGTGTGAAGAGGACCAACAGCGATTGACCTGGTCAGGGGCCTAAAGATCACCCGGATGAGGCCCAAAGATCACCCGGGTGATTGCGATCACCGTCCTGGGCACCCCTGCTTTAAGGGAATGGACGAGCTTCTATAGGCCCTGGGGTAGCGTTTAGCCTTCCCATGTACAGGAGACCTGGAGAGTCTTTGAGAAATGAGTTCTGGGCTCAGAAAGGTGAACTCAAACAAGGTTCATTGAATTTACAATCAGTAAACTGATGGTCTGAAAACTTAGTTGTTGCTAGGGGGTTGCAGGAAAGTTCTTTGGGGAAAAGCTGCAGTCACTTGCCTTTAGTTTGCAGAGTGAAGGTGCTGTCTTTTTGATTCCAGGTCTTTGCTACTTCCAATGGTCCTCTGGCACACAAAGTCATTTGGTCCCCAAAATCTACAGTCTTTATGTGAAGAGCTGGCCTTCCTATTACTGCAGTCTTTGGTTGGAAGCAATTGGGTAGGCCAGTGTTTCCCAACCTTTTTTGAGCCGCAGCACATTTTTTACATTTACAAAATCCTGGGGCACACCACCAACCAAAATGACATAAAATGACACTCTAACACAGTAATGCATATAGTTAATATGTTTTTAAATGTATTTATACACTCAGTGTGAAACCTTGACCTGCTTCGATGAACACAACATAGATATCCTGGCAGGAATGGCAGAAAGACACACACGAAGGTCTTGCTCAACAGCTGTCAGTCCCTCTCTGTGTTTAGTTTTTATCGCAGTCAAGCTAGAGAAGTTCATCTCACACAGATATGTGGTTGAAAATGGGAGCAATGTCAAAATAGCTTTGTTGGCCAGAATGGGGAATGGAATCAAACTCCCCACACAGAACTCCCATAACCAAGAGAAAAAATACTATAAGAGTTTGGTGGGCCTTGAGTTTTGGAGTTGTAGTTCACCTATATCCAGAGAGCACTGTGGACTCAAACAATGTTGGATCAGGACCAAACTTGGCATGAATACTCAATATGCCCAAATGTGAACACAGATGGAGTTTGGGGAAAATAGACCTTGACATTTGGGAGTTACAGTTTCTGGGATTTATAGCTAACACACAATCAAAGAGCATCCTGAACTCTTGCAACAATGGAATTGAACCAAACTTGGCATATTGAACTCTCATTACCAACAGAAAGTACTGAAAGGGTTTGCTTGGGAATTGACCTTGAGTTTGGAAGTTGTAGTTCACCTACACCCAGAGAGCACTGTGGACTCAAACAATGTTATGTTATGTTATTGTTTGTTTTCTATCCAGAATCACAATGTTGGAAGGAGGCTCACCACTTTAAGGTCCCTAAAACAGGCATGGGAAAACTTCGGCCCTCTGGGTGCTTTGGACTTCAACTCCCACCATTCCTAACAGCCTGAGGCCCTTTCCTGCTTAAGTGGCTGAGGGGAAAAAGGAAAAGGGCCTGAGGCTGCTAGGAATGATGGGAGTTGGAGTCCAAAACACCTGGAAGGTCGAAGTTTGCCCATGCCAGCTTTTGACAGAGACCTCTTCCTCCCCCTTTGCGCCCATTCTGCCCCCTCCTGCCGAACACTTCCTTTTTCTTCTCTACTCGGGCTCCCTTCTTCCCAGCCTTGCTCTGCTCGCTTTGCCTTGCTTTGCTCACGTTGCCGCTTCTGCCGCCATTTTGATCCGAGGGGGCAGTATGAGTGTTTTCAGGAGGGGAGGGGGAGGGAGGAAGATGTGGGGCGAGTCTGCGCAGTAGCACCTGCATGGGTCATGTCTTCCTCCCTCCCCCCTCCCCCCCCCTCCTGAAAACGCTCATGCTGCCCCCTCGGATCAAAATGGCGGCAGAAGTGGCAGCGTGAGCAAAGCGAGCAGAGCAAGGCTGGGAAGAAGGGAGCCCAAGTGGAGAAGAAAAAGTGTTCGGCAGGAAGGGGAACAAAGGGTATTGGAGATTCCCATTTCCCACGGCACACCTGATGATCGCTCACAGCACACTAGTGTGTCGCGGCACACCGGTTGGGAAACACTGCTTTGATGAGTTTTTGGCTCTTCTCTGGAAGATTATACTTTACAAAAGATTATGATTTTCAAATGGTTGTGAATGCCATTTTTCTCCAAAAGTTTATGAAAAATCTGGTTTTCCAAAAGGTTATTATCTCTAAAAGGTCATGTTTAAAAAGCATTCATTACACCCTTATATATAACAACGTAGTTAAAAGGTATATAAAAAGGAGACCGAGGGGGGATCAACATTTGTTTTGGGGATTATTCTCAAACCTACTGAATCCGTGGATGCAGAATCTGTGGATAGAATCTGTGGATAGAAGGGCTTAGTTGTAACAGACCTGACAGACAGTTTTAAATAATGTCAGTTCCCAAATTTCGGGGGGCTGGGATGCCTGGTTGTACAGACCTGATCACTTTGCTGGCTTCCATACACAATAATGTCAGTTGAATAAAGATCCTCCAAAATGGCTTGGCTGTATTTCCTGCAGACATTACTCGGCATTACTTCGCGAACAAAGATTCTTAGGAAGGACTCATCCCACGCTTTTTACAAGCGCATTGATGACTAAAAAGGCCAATCTGAGATAGGCAAGTCCGGTTTCAGAAAGCACAGCAGAAAGTCCCCTTGGGTGATGTTGTTTCCAAGTTGCAGCTCTTTCTGCGTTGTCGTTTGTCTTCGAGACACCTTCGGCATGTCTTCTCGAAAGAGGCCGCAGCATTGTGGATAGTGCGTCTCCATGCCTCCTGATGTGAGGCCAGGGTGGACCATTGCTGGTGATCAATCTGGCCGAGCCTGAGATGTTGTTTCAGGGAGTCCTTATATCTCCTTTTTGGGGTGCCTCTCTTGTGCGAGTTTGCCATAGAGTAGTATCTTTGGGAGGCAGTGGTCCTCCATCCTAGAGATGTGCCGTGCCCAGCGCAGCGGTGTTCTCAATAGCATGGCCTCAATGCTGGTGATCAAGGACAGCAACATTAGTCACATAGTCAGTCCAGTGTGTATTTAGGATTGTGTGAAGACAGCGCTGATGAAAACGTTCGAGGAGTCGTAGGTATTGGCGATAGGTGACCCATGTTTCAGACCCATATAGGAGAATAGACAGTACGATAGCTCTGTACACACTGATTTTGGTGCTTTGCCTCAGGTGCTTGTTGCTCCAGACTCTCTTGTGAAGCCTTCCAAATTAAGTCCACTTCCATATAGATGTAAATCCCATATTGTATCCTAGCCAAGGAATGCGATTTACAAGTGACACTACAGAGAGTTTGTTTGTTTTTCTCTATTTGGCAGATTCCTTTATTTGCGCTCCACTCTGTGAACCGTTTAATCTCTTCTCTTTCTGCGAGAATATACCCCTTTCTGACTTATTCTACAAAGATTGTCATAGCTAATTATTCCTTTTATTCCACCCCCAGTTTTTCCATCACTTTTTTTGTTTGAAGGGGATATTAAAGCCTAACGCACTCACATCCCTTAAACAACTGATTAGACATTTGTCATCCTGTTTTTAGCTCATTTACGTGCCATGAGAAATCTCACCGAAACAGATTAGTTGTCAAAAAATTGGTCTAAATCCAATGTTAATTCCAAGTAAAGTAGACTCATTTAATTAAGGGGACTTAAGCCAAATCTCCATTGGTTGCATAGTTTTCCTTCCATTTGCAATTTTGACTTCTTTGAGTTTTAAATTGTGAATTTTAATCGATGGATTTAAACTTGTTTTTTAGGAGCCCCTTGTGGCGCAATGGGTTAAACTGGTGATTCTCAAATTGGTCTTGCATTTTCCTCTCTAGTGCTGGTCAGCGGCGTAGGAGGGTCACTGAACCCCCACGGTCCATGATGGAGTGGAAAATTTTCTTTATAACCGTCCTGTGTATCCTCCATTTGGCGAATTTCTCTCTCAACACCATCACGTCTACGAGGAGTAGCCATGTTTCTCTAGTGCCTGTCATGTCTGGTCGTCCTTTGCATGCAAGTACACAGAGTGTGGTCAATAATCACATCAATTAGTAGTAGAACAAATTCAAAGTGTTAATACACAATTCAATTATAATACAGAATACACATAAAATACAAATGAAATAATATGCCCGCTCTGGGCTCCTACCCCATACGCTTAGTAGCGTTAGAAAGTGTTCGAAAATGACGGGTTCAAAGGAAAGATTTCAAGGGTTCATGGTAAGATGGGTTTTTAGGTGAGTATATGAGGGTAGGGAGGACACACAAGACCCGAGGGCCGTGTCCCAGCCGAAGAGCGGGTTGGCAAGCAAGCCGTGATGGAAGTCCAGGAAGCGGTGGCAATGCAGAGTTGTTTGCTGTTCGGAGCCCAGGCACCGTTAGCGTATGAGCAGTGGAAAACACGAATAGCAGCTGGGTCTCCGAGGAGTAGTTGGGCCGACGGGGATACACTGTACGATGGTCCCAACTCCGTTTCGACCCCTGGAACGGGGTCTTTCTCAAGGCCAGAATAGTGCAACACAACTCAATTCCAAAAGGGTAAGGTCTGTAGGCAACAAGTTACAGTCAAAATACGGCTGCGAACATCTCCATCTTCGCAGAACAGAAACCCGGTATATTCATACCTGGGGTACAGAGATTCCAATTGGGCTCAATGATAAAATCACTGTAACAGACTTCTGCGTTAAATCCGCTCTTGTATTGCCTGCACCTGAGCTCTGGCTGTGCTTATAAGCACAGCCAGGGACCACTATGTAGTTGCTTCGGCCGTTGGTCATTCATAGATGTGTGTAATTGCCTCTATGAATTGGGTATGTATCCATTACTATGTATGTATAGCAGTATATCTCTTACTATTTCTTATAATGTTATTTGAATTGCTTTTGAGTGCTTTGTGTATGTTCGCAGCCGTATTTTGACTGTAACTTGTTGCCTACAGACCTTACCCTTTTGGAATTGAGTTGTGTTGCACTATTCTGGCCTTGAGAAAGACCCCGTTCAGGGGGTCGAAACGGGGAGTTGGGACCATCGTACAGTGTATCCCCGTCGGCCCAACTACTCCTCGGAGACCCAGCTGCTATTCGTGATTTTCCACTGCTCATACGCTAACGGTGCCTGGGCTCCGAACAGCAAACAACTCTGCATTGCCACCGCTTCCTGGACTTCCATCACGGCTTGCTTGCCAACCCGCTCTCCGGCTGGGACACGGCCCTCGGGTCTTGTGTGTCCTCCCTACCCTCATATACTCACCTAAAAACCCATCTTACCATGAACCCTTGAATTCTTTCCTTTGAACCCGTCATTTTCGAACACTTTCTAATGCTACTAAGCGTATGGGGTAGGAGCCCAGAGCGGGCATATTATTTCATTTGTATTTTATGTGTATTCTGTATTATAATTGAATTGTGTATTAACGTCCTTTGCCCCATAGTGGCATTCCTATTTATTGACCATTTGGGCACACATGTAGGTGGCTCATCTGCATATGGGGGGTCGCTAGTGCTCATGGGAGCCTGGGCCCTTGGCATTTACAATATACCAAAAAACCACATGTCTGGACATGTTCCCAAACCACATGTCTGGACAAGTTCCCTGGAAGTTCCGTTGTCATCCTCTAGGGGGACAGGAAGCTCCTCTGTTGCCATCTTGTGGGTGGGGTTTGGGGCGGGGCGGGACTTAACTTGGGCGGGACTTAGACCTGAAGTCTGTCGTCTTGTGGGCAGAGCTTAGACCGGAATCCCTCCAAGGGGGTGGGGCTTAGACCGGGAGTCCCACCGGGGGGCAGGGCTTAGACCGGAAGTCCCACCTAGGGGCGGGGCTTAGGCCGGGAGTCCCACCTAGGGGGTGGGGCTTAGACCTGTCAAAATGAGTGGGCGGTCACACATTTCAGGGGGGCAGTAGAAGCCTCTGATGAAATTGGGGGGCACTGAAGCCTAGAAAGGGGACGGTGGCATTACCCTGGCGTCGTGTTGCCATTGCACAGAGCCCGTCTTTTTGCTCTCCTGAACTCCTCCCACGCCATACAGCCCTGTTGCAACTTGCAGGCGCACACACTTGCATGCTTGTGACCTTTTGCCCCAACTACATCTACGGTAGGCATCCTCAGAGGTTGTGAAGTCTGTTGGAAACTAGGCAAGTGGATATAACGGAACTGGAAAAGGTACAAAGAAGGGCAACAAATATGATCCAAGGGATGGAGCAGCTCCCTTATGAAATCAGGTTGCAACGCCTTGGTCTTTTCAGCCTTGAAAGACGGCGTTTAAGAGGTGACTTGATCGAAGTGTATAAAATCATGCATGGGATAGAAAAGGTGAACAAAGAAAAATATTTTCTCTGTCACACAACACTAGGACTAGGGGGCACTCCCTAAAGCTCCAAGGTAGGAAAGTTAGGACTAATAAAGGGAAATATTTCTTCACCCAGAGGGTCATTGGGTTATGGAACTCACTTCCAGAGGAGGTTGTGACAGCTGTCAGCCTGGACAGCTTCAAGGCAGGATTAGACAGATTCATGGAGACCAAGGGAATCAGTAGCTACTGAAATGGACATCCAAGTGCCACCTCTGTGTTGATGGAGGCAGGCAGGATTTTCCCCGGGTACTGGTTGTGGGGGGTCGGGAGCAGGTGAGGGTTTTGCCCTCCTTTCTGCTAGAGATCCCCGTGTACAACTAGTGGGCCACTGTGTGACACAGAATGCTGGACTAGATGGGCTGAGGCCCGATTCAGCATGGCTCTTCTTATGTTCTTATGTTCTTATGTTCTTATGTCCAGGGTGGGAGAAAGAAGTCTATTCTGCTTGAGGCAAGTGTGAATGTTCCAATTGGCCACCTTGATTAGCACTGAATGGCCTTGCAGCTTCAGTGCCTGGCTGGTTATTGCCTGGGGGATCCTTTGTTGGAAGGTGTTAGCTGGCCCTGAGTGATTCATGGGAAAAAACACTGGGCAACCTTATCTATACACAAGCATATTTTACTATATTTACAAAAAAAGGTAGAAACATTAATACATATATCTTTCTATTTAATTGCTATTAAAAAATCAAAAAAATTAATTTTAAGGGGGGCGATGAGGCCAAAAAAAGTTTGAGAACCACTGGGTTAAACCCTTGTGCCAGCAGGACTGAACACCGACAGGTCAGAGGTTTGAATCCAAAGAGAGCACGGATGAGCTCCCATCTGTCAGCTCCAGCTTCCCATGTGGGGACATGCGAGAAGTCTCCCACAGGATGGTAAAACATCCAAGCGTCCCCTGAGCAACGGCCCTGCAGATGGCCAATTCTCTCACACCAGAAGCAACTTGCAGTTTCTCAAGTCGCTTCTGACACGATAAAAAAAAAGCTAAAGGCAACCTATGGTGCTCAGTTTTGCTTTGTCTCTCAACTATTTTTGTTCTCATTGAGCAATACCTGGTGGGCAAACTTGGATAGTAACACACTGATGTTGACATAAGTCACGTTTCGACTTATGGTTGTTAATTTCACAATTTTCTTGGGCAGGTGATTTTGCCATTTCCTCCCTCTGAAGTACAGCCTACAGCACCTGGTATTTGATGGTGGCTTCCCATCCAAGTACTAACCAGAGCTGACCCTGCTTAGCTTGGGTGTTGCAGATCTGGCAATTGTTGCTCATGTTGAATTGCACTTGGCACATGCTCAGAGGAACCTCTCCATCCCTTTCGGGGCACTTTAAGACATTCCCTGTGATGGAGGTGTATTAAAATAAGCTCATAACTTGTGTGAGGGTTAGGGTCACAACACCGCCACAAAACCGGAGACAATATAAATCTTAATAATGGTATTTTTTTTAAATCGGAAAGAACATCTTTCTAGGAATCTCTAAGTCCTCCAATAATAATAATAATAATAATAATAATAATAATACACTTTATTTATATTCCCTGGAGAGATTCAAAGTGGATTACAGTACACATACAAAACAAACATTCAATGCCTTTTATACAATGAACAATGACATACAATACACAGAAAAGGTATGGCCTGCCTCTTTTCATCTCCAGCGTCTGGAGGCGATGCTCAACTCCAGCCATGGGCAGGTGCTCTTGTTCCACTTTCCATGTTGAGGAGCCTGCTGTCCATAGACATCTCAGATCTTTTTGCCGGCATGTCTTCATGGAGCGCCCTTTTACATTCCCACCGAGGCAGTACCTATTGATCTACTCACATTGCATGTTTTCGAACTGCTAGGTAGGCAGAAGCTAGGGCTGACAGTCGGGAGCTTACCCCAACTTGAGGCTTCAAACTCTGGTCAGCAACTTTTCCTGCAGCTAGTGGTTTGAACCGCAGTGTTATTGCGGCCCAGCAAAAAGTTATACTGGAGGTCTTAGAGTTTCCTAGAGAGATAACATATTAAATCTGCAACAACAACAACAACAACAACAACAACAAAACAACAAGGAATGTGTTGCTCACTTCTCCCTGAGACTTGAGGCAGGATACAACATTCTATCAGTCGGTTTTAACTTGTGTTTTAACTCTGTGTATCTATCTTGTTGTATGTCTTTTAATATTGTTTTATTTCTTGTGTTAATGAACAAGAGGCAAAACGGTACTAATGGGCTTGGCCGACTTACCGGCCGAGCGGGTTGCGGGGCAGCGTTGCCCTCGCGCCATCTTTGTTTTGTATAGGGGGCTTCTCCTCCCCACAAGCCCATGGGGTGGCAACAAGGCTTCCCGCCACCAACGCCGGTCAGCCAATGAGGGGGCTGGCCCCGCCCCGCCCCCTCCGTGCTTCCGGCCGGCCGGCCTGCACTTCCGCCCAGGCAGCTTACTTAAGGCTGCCTGGGACTGCCAGGCGCATGTGCAGCCAGTCCTGTTTTTCCTCCCACCCTCCCTACTTTTTACATTGCTTGTTGGTGTCCTTTTTGTTTCACTGGACTTCATTGTTGCTCTGTTTATGGTTATACATTTGTTATGTTCTTTGTCGCAACTCCGTGTTTGGCGTGTGGCATGGCCCCTGAATCAGGATGGCTTATCGCCCCTTGGTTGTAAGGAGAATAACGCCCAGGCCCCCTGGGGTGCCAAGTTTCCGTGGACAGGCATCGGGCCGCTCGCACCCCAGGCTTGCAAATGCCTTTGGACATTCGTAGGGGTTGTCCGACCCTGATCCAGGACCCATGTGTGGCCGCCAACCCTTTGTTCCTGTTTTCAATAAATGAGTTGTGGCCATTTTCATCCAACCACTTGTGTCTGTGTTATTGTTCTTGGCGCGAGGTGTGTCTTTCTTGCACACGCAAAAGACATGTAACAAGATACATAGAGTTAAAATACAGGTTTTTTTTCATGTCAGGAGTGACTTGAGAAACTACAAGTCATTTCTGGTGTCAGAGAATTGGCACGGGGACACCCGGATGTTTTGATGTTTTATGATCCTTGTGGGAGGCTTCTCTCATGTCCCCGCATGGGGAGCTGGAACTGACAGAGCTTACCCTGTCTCGCAGTTTCGAACCACCAACCTTCAGGTCAGCAGTTCAGCTGGCACAATGACGTAACCCATTGTGCCACCGCAGCCCAGGCTTTAGCTTGAAAGATCAGAATGTAGCCTGCGATCACCTCAGCTTTAAATATGTACATTGCTTCTGTAATCTTCCCTTTAAATGCAAGTGCATTGATAGTGCATTTCTGCTTTTCCACAGTAAAGTGATATCAACTGTAACTGCACCGGAGCAGGAAGGGAGCAATGAGAAAAATGTACCCAACAATCTCCAAAATCCTTTTACATTCACAGGATTTACGCCCACTTCTGAGCCAGAGAAGCAGGAGCTGTTCATTTTCGGAAATGAGGCACAACGTGTGTCTCCATCACTCGTTTGAACCTGCAGCGAGACACTCGGAGAGGTATATTATGCCAATATTTAAGTCAACAGAAGTATGGTTTATGTGCGAAATACAAGGAGCAAAGGAAGGGGGAGAACGAGGCTGTGTTTATGTTCCATTTCTTTATGACTGCAGCCTGTCGAAGGACTTTCCCTGCCTAATTGTATTTCTTGAGATTATGCTCGCAATTGCAAAAAAACCAACGAAATCCACTTAAGCAAGCACAGTGATGGGGAAGGCAGGCCAGCCTTCCATAAAATCAGTTTCATCCAGTTCCCAATCTCCCATTTCCGGGCAAAATCTTGGAACATGTGGCTGCCTCGCAGCTCCAGGAGTTCTCCAGGAGTTCTCGGATAAAACTGACTATCTGGATCCGTTGTAAACTGGTTTCAGACCAGGTCATGGAACTGAGACAGCCTTGGTCACCTTAGTGCAGTGATTTTCAACCTTTTTTGAGCCGCGGCACATTTTTTACATTTACAAAATCCTGGGGCACACCACCAACCAAAATGGCATAAAATGACACTCTAACACAGTAACTTGGGGACAGTAGGACCCCTCTTGTTTGTAACTTGGGGACTGCCTGTATGTTTTCAGGACCCCTCTTGTTTGTAATGTTGGGGACTGCATGTATGTTTTCAGGACTCCTCTTGTTTGTAACTTGGGGACTGCCTGTATGTTTTGGAGGCCACTTTGTGTTCCCCTCAGAGCGCCTCCTCCTCCGCCCTGTTTCCCTTCCTCCCTTTCCCTGTCAACCTTCCTTCCTGAGGAGAAGGGGGCGGAGCGAGAGAGAGGGAAGAGGGTGGGGTCAGCCGCCGATGGGATGCGGCAGAGGGAGTCGACGGGGCGGTGAGGCTGAGTCGACAAAGAGGAGGCCGCGCTGAGGGAAAGAGAAGAAGGAAGGAAGGCAGACTCCCAGAGGCCTGGGCGGAGGAGGAGGAGGATGAGCGTGGCGCAGCGGCATTGCTTGCCCCGCTGAGTCTGGGCTGGAGGCGGCTGGGGCATGGGGAAGTGCAGGCCCCATGGCTGGAGAAGGAGAAGGCGTGAGGAGGTGGTGGTGCGGAGGCGGTGCGGCAGAGGCGGCGGTGCGGCAGAGGAGGCAGTGCGGAGGCGGTGGTGCGGAGGCGGTGGTGCGGAGGCAATGCGGCGGAGCGGCAGAGCCATGCCGTGGCTGAGCGGGGGACGCCGGAAGAGGAGGCAGCACCAGCAGCAGCCCCAGGCTCAGCCCCAGCCACAGCAGCAGCAGCCCCAGGCCAGCATGAGACAGGCGGGCAGGTTCCAATTTCCCACGGCACGCCTGATGATCGCTCACGGCACACTAGTGTGCCGCGGCACACCGGTTGGGAAACACTGCCTTAGTGAATGATCTCCGCAGAGAGCTTGACAGGAGGAGTGTGTCCCTGTTGGTTCTCCTGGACCTCTCAGCAACCTTTGATATTGTAGATCTTTCTGGGTCACTTCGCGAAGACCCTGTACTGTCCTGCAGTGGCTCCAGTCCTTCCTGGGGGATTGTGTTGCTGGGGGACTCCTGCTCAGCCCCACAGCCATTGTCCTGTGGTGTCTCGCAGGGCTCAGAATTGCCCTCAGTGTTGTTTATCATCTACATCAGTGGTTCTCAACCTTCCTCAACCATTAATACAGTTCCTCATGTGGTGGTGACCCCCAACCACAAAATTATTTTTGTTGCTGCTTCATCATTGTACTTTTGCTACTGTTATGAATCATAATGTAAACATCTGGTGTGCAGGATGTATTTTTATTCAGTGGACCAAATTGTGCACAAATACCCGATACGCCTGAACTTGGCACGAATATTCAATTTTCCCCAAATGTGAACACTGGTAGTGTTTGGGGAAATTAGGCCTTGATGTTTGGGAGTTGTAGTTGCTGGGATTTAATATTCACCTATAAGTAAAGAGCATTCTGAACCCCACCAATGATAGAATTGGGCCAAACTTCCTACACAGAACCCCCCATGACCAACAGAAAATACTGTGTGTTTTTATGGTCTTCAGCGACCCCTCTGACACCCCCTCACAACCCCCACAGGGGTCCCAACCCTCAGGTTGAGAAACACTGATCTACATGAAGCCATTGGGTGAGATCATCCGGAGTTTTGGAGTTCAATGCCATCTATACGCAGATGTCATCCAAGTCTGGTCCAGATCCATCATTGTTTGAGTCCACAGTGCTCTCTGGATATAGATGAACTACAACTCTAAAACTCAAGGTCAATGCCCACCAAATCCTTCCAGTTCTGTGTGCCAAGTTTGCTTCAATTCCATTGATGGTGGAGTTCAGAATGCTCTTTGATTGTAAGTGAACTATAAATCCCAGCAACTACAACTCCCAAGTGATAAAATCAACACACACACAGCCCCCTCCCCAGTATTTAAATTTGGGCATATCAGGTATTTGTGCACAAATTGGTCCAGTGAATGAAAATACATCCTGCATATCAGATATTCACATTGCGATTCATAACAGTAGCCGAATTACAGTTATGAAGTAGCAACGAAAATAATGTGATGTTTGGGGGTCACCATAACATGAGGAACTGTATTAAGGGTCACGGCATTAGGAAGGTTGAGAAGCACTTCCCTATAGGAAAAAAACTTCAGCATCTCTCTTCCTTTTGCCTCTTTTTGGGGTCCCACTGAGGCTGAGCTGAGGTCCCCTTTTCGAGCTCGGATTTGTCCCAAACCAGACCAGTCAATTCATGGGACTTATTAAATATGGAGGGAGAGAGGCAAAAGTGTCCACATTGCTGCCCTTTTGAGGCAGAGGCCTCACCGGCGCTTCCTTACCACCCCCTTCCCACCCACACCATTGGGGAACAGTTGCCACGGCAACCCAGATCCATCTTGTTGACACGAAGCAGAGAGAAATCAATTACTGACAAATTACATAGACACCCCCTTCTCCCGTTGGAAAAAAGAGGGTGGAAAAGAGAGAAATAACAGGGCACAGGAGTGTGGGTGGAGGTAGAAGAGAGAAAACTCAACAGGGGAAAAGTAACAAAGGATATGCTATATTATATATGTATGTCTACATATTTGGCCATGGCCTGCAATCCCACTTCATGCGATTCTCAAGTTTCATGAAACTGTACAAGTGAAGCAGAATTTGCACCCATTTCCAAATGCAAAGGGGGAAAACACTGGCAAAATATGTAATATATCTAATCTAAGAAACCAGAGCAGGGTGACCCATTTTGTCTTTTTCTCGAATTCACTTTGCACAATTTCTTCATGCATTGTCTTGAAATCTGCCTCTGATTTCATTTGATACTAGAAGTCTCCCTTCCATGCATTTATAATCTCATTCCCAAAGGACCAAATATATATATATGGATTTCCCCAAGGGTCCTTTGCACTACTATAGTGCATCAAACCCACTTGAAAAGTTGGGCAAACTTTTGTGTAATTTATATGCTTGATATTGCACCTTTGATGCCATGTAAGCCACCCTGAGTTGTTGTTGCTGTTGTTGTTCTGACGGAAAAACACAGTATGATACAGCAAATGAGATATATATGCTGGATTTCACAACACAAGTCAGTTTGGATGCGGATGTCCTTCCCTCCTGCGTCAGATCTGGGGTGAGAGTTGTGTTTAACCCAGTTTAATCGGAGCATTTTTCACAGCGTGGCTCTCACAGCACAAATCAATGGCGACTGGACAGTGTTCTTATCTACTATGTTTACATTCCAGAGGTCGAAGATCCGGGACATTTTACTTTCGTCACAGACATTAACCTTTCTTCTCCAGTTAACCCTGTAATGACCTAGCCACATACAGCTCAGAAAATAGACACATTTTACAGAAAACATTTTGAACTCATCTCTGTCATACATTCTTGCAGTGATATATATATATATATATATATACACACACACACACACACACACACACACATACATACACGCGCATGCGCACACGCACTGATCTGGACAAAACTTGGCACAAATACTCAATATTGACCACTGGTGGAGTTTGGGGAAAATAGAACCTGACATTTGGTAGTCGCAGTTGTATGGATTTATAGTACATTTGCAATAAAAGAGCATTCTGAGATCCACCAACAATTGAACTGAACCAAACTTGGCATACACAACCACCAGGAGCAGCAGAAAATACTGAGAGGCTTGGGGAAAACAGACCCATGGGAGTTGCAGTTGTGTGGATTTATAGTTCACCAGCCAGCAAAGAGCATTCTGAGCACCACAAAATATTGGGCACTCAGGGGTTTGGGGGAGGAGGTAGAACATATGATGGGATTTGCAGTACCTTCAATTGCTTCAGCTCTACATCAAAATCACTCCAAAGCTGATTGGAGAGGCCTCTTTGTTGGCCCCCAGAGGGGTGCAGGCACAGCCTCCAGGAGAGGCTCACCATCGCACAGTGGGCCATGGAAGTGGGCCACTGGAAGCACCCCGATGGCGGCCTCTTTCCCCACACTTTTGCAAAGGCTGCGAGAGGGATGCTCTCCCTCTCGCAGCATGGGGGAAGATGGCTTTTGCAGAGTGCGCATGCCCAGGTCCTGGTGGAGGGAGCGCACTCCCTGCATCGGCCCACTTCCCCTGTGCATTTTCCAATGCCAAAGAGCTGGTATACATTCAGACACAGAGAGAGAGACACTCTTCTCCAGGCCAGCCTCCTCCTCCCCCGCCTCCTTGGCCTCCCCCCCCCCTCCAATCTGGAGTACACGAGAGGGAGCCAGATGCACTCATCAAAAGAGCCACACCTGGCTCCCGAAGCCATAGGTTCCTGACCCCTGTCCTAAACCATAGCATTTTTCCCCCGCTTCATTTTAGAAACTGGCTTCTATTCAATGCCTCATCTTTTCCTGCTTTGGTTGTTCCGAACCGTTTCCACCCAATATGCATTCCTCATCCTTTCTCCCTCTCTTTTGGCCCCCCAACTCAACATTGTGCCAGACAAACCCAGTCTGTAGGTGTGGGTGCGTGTGAGATTGTGCCATTCCTCAGGGAGGTGTTCTTTTTCTGCACCGGATCCTGTAGGCAAAGCTGTGATCACACCTATGACACACCTTTCGGTTGGATGCAGTTTTGCATGCACATAAGGAGAGGAAAGACACTTCCCATTCATGCTGAGAGCAAAATAGGGTTGAGAGATCCTTTTCAAAAAGTCTATGGAGCTTGGGAGGAACCACATAATTAATTCCTTGCAGATGGTTCTGTTTCCCCAAACATGACCAGAGCTGGAAGCAGCCAGCGCATGAACCATGTGATATTCCCCCTCAGGGATGGATTTAACGGTATGGAAAGTAAGCAGCCGCTTAGGGCACCACGTGGTCAGGGGCGCATCCGGCCGCCAGGTTCCGCGCATGCACCATTGCTGCGGCATGACTCCAGGTGGTCGGAGTTGTGAATCGCACTCCACGAGGCCGAAAAGGAGGAACGTTTTGCAGCCAGAGGCGGGAGGCTCCGCCCCAGCTGCAAAACGTTCCTGCTTTTCGGCCTCGTGGAGTGCGATATGCAACTCCAACCACCTGGAGTCGCGCCGCAGCAATGGTACATGCGCAGAAGTTCTGCGCATGCGCCATTGCTGCGGCACGACTCCAGGTGGACGGAGATGCGAAATGCACTCCACGAGGCCGAAAAGGAGAAACGTTTTGCAGCCGAAGGCGGGAGGTTCCGCTCCACCTGCAAAGCCCTCCTCCACAGTCTCCGACCTCATGGAGAGTGCGCATGCGCACTGCATGCGTGGAGCCAGCTGGTTCCGCGCATATGCACCACCCTCCATGAGGCCAGAGAGCGAGGGGGCACCAAAATAATGGTTGCTTACTGTTTTAAATTACCTTAGTCCGCTCCTGTTCCCCCTCCGCCATTTACTGAGGCTACACCTTCATCTATTATATAAATGGGTTCACGTCATGTGATGTATACCTCAAACAAAGAAACCATACAACGCAGAAAAACAATACTTGCCAACAGAAATAGGCCTCAAGCAAGGTACGTTTGTAGCAAAGAAACTTTCCCCCCAAAACCTAAAAGGCCCCCAAAACAACGAGTAAAAATAAAACTACATTTACCAGTATCCTCCGGGGCAGCCAATGACTCACCCAGCCTCTACATTCTGAACAACATGATTGGCTGCCAATAAGGGCGGATTTGCATAACTGCTGTAACCATAGCAACACTGGCAAGAGCCATCCAAGGCTAGGATAGAATGCTGAGAGATTTCAGTTGGTGTTTGAGGGTTAAACTGCCAAAACCAAACTCTGAGGGAGCAATTCTCCAGCAAATTCCTACCCACACAACACAACACAACTTCCAATCACAACCCATCCCACCAACCTTACGGGACCCCGTACACACAACACCTACAAACACCACAAACAAAACCATTCCTTCCTTCCACACAGACATAAACTGACCCAAAAGACAAGCCATGCCTTAAAAAAATAACAGCATAACACATACTCAGACTTTCTTGCATCTCCTAAATAGGGCACAGCAACGCGTGCCAGGTACAGCTAGTTATTTATAAAAGGCCCCACTGGATGTGTAAAAGGAATCCAATCATTCCTTCTGAAGCAATCACCATAAAGCATTATGATTCTCGTATCAATGCTAGATCTCGCCCAATGAATGCCAACAGTTAATTACTTGTCAAACCTTGTAATGACTAACTGGAACTAATTGCTTTGAAAGGGCAAGTGTGTGTCTTGTCAGGAAGTTATGTCATGGTAAACTGACTTAAAATAGCCTAAAGATGAATGGCACCATTTGCTCACCCTTCATACTTTTAGGACTAAAGCAGAAATGTAGCCATTGCATTGTGATCGTTGTACAAGTGGGACCAGTAGAGTGACCTGTGGGCAATGATCCCCTTGCTCTGTGGGTCACATTCTCCCAATGCATGGCAGTGATGGCGTGAAGCAAGAATTACACATTCAGCTGGTCTGTTATAATTAGCCTGATTAACTCAATTTTCGTTGACATCTCACCCATGGCTTGATTTTTTTTGCTGAGCTCTGCTGCTTGTGCTACGCAAGAAATGCTGTGACTGCAATATCATGTGCCCAGGGGCACCTAACCTGACTTTGTGGCTATAGTGCCAGACCTGCAGAACAACCTCGTAAAAACACACACAATCTTTTTGCAGGTCTCATATACTTTAGATCAGTGTTTCCCAACCAGTATGCCATGGCACACTAGTGTGCCGTGAGCGATCATCAGGTGTGCCGTGGGAAATTGGAACCTCCAATGCCCTTTCTTCCCCCTCCTGCTGAATACTTTTTCTTCTCCACTCGGGCTCCCTTCTTCCCAGCCTCGCTTTGCTCACACTGCCGCTTCTGCGGGAGGGGGGAGGGAGGAAGACGTAACCCATGCAGGCGCTACTGCGCAGACTCGCCCCACGTCTTCCTGCCTCCCCTCCACAGTGCTCACTGGATATAGGTGAACTACAACTCCAAAACTCAAGGTCAATGCCCACCAAACTCCTATAGTATTTTCTCTTGGTTATGGTAGTTCTGTGTGGGAAGTTTGATTCCATTCCATCATTGGTGGAGTTCAGAATGCTCTTTGATTGCGGGTGAACTATAACTCCCAGCTGTTGAGCAAGACCTTTCGTGTGTGTCTTTCTGCCATTCCTGCCAGGATATCCATGTTGTGTTCATCGAAACAGGCCCAGGTTTCACACTGAGTGTATAAATACATTTAAAACATATTAACTCTATGTATTACTGCTTTAGAGTGTCATTTTATGTCATTTTGGTTGGTGCTGTGCCCCAGGATTTTGTAAATCGCTCTGAGCTTCGGAGTGAGCGGTCTACCAAGCTGAAATAAATAATAATAATAATAATAATAAATGTAAAAAATGTGCCGTGGCTCTAAAAAGGTTGAAAAACACTGGTCTATGGTGACCCCTCTGAAACCCCCTCATGACCCCCCCCCAGGGGTCCCGACCCCCAAGTTGGGAAACGCTGCTCTAAAGAGACAGTGCCCAATTGCAAAAAATGGTAGTTTGAGCATTGGGCAACAACTTTGGAGGCCTGGGTTTGAATCAGCGCTCAGTCAACAAATTAATAGGGTGACCTTGGGTAGGTCACCCTCTCTACCTTAGAGGAAGAACATTGTAAACCACTGAGGAAACCCTGTGATAGAGTTGCCATAGGTCAGGATTGACTTGAATGCACAAACAACAACAATGGTCCCCGATGATTCCGATATCAACAAGCATTTCTTCTCTAGCATGAACTTTAAAGAAGCAACCCAAAGTGCTCTTGAATCTATCTGAGGCATTGCGTACAGCACTTAGAATATTTCCTTTAATTTGGGACTAAAAGGCAAAGCTGGATCAGTGACCTTTGGTATGGAAAGCCTCCGTCACCTGTGTTTGCCCTCTACATGGTAAGAATCCCATTAAACCCTCATTTTATATGGGGCTCAACCTTTCTGCTGCCACAGGGAGCCAGGATGCTTGTCAGATTCCATTAGCACTGGGCCCCTTGGCGCTTGCCTTTGGGGCCCTTGAGAGTCTGCGCATGGCCCTGCTTCCCACTTCATCCACAACCTAGATGGGCTTATTTTTCTTTCCGACATTAAAAAAAAAAGAACTGTACTTATTTCAAGGCCTTCATTGAAGGAGCAATTATTTTCATCTTTCATGCTCAGGGCCCTTGCTAACCGAGCAAATGAAGATGAAGATGGAGCAACATGAATATTTCACAGCGTGCTAAAATATTTATCGGTGCCCAGTAACTGCATCGCCAACTGCTTGCGGGCAAACGGAGGATGGGGTTGGGGACAGAAAAACTGGGTTTGTGTGTGTGTGTGTGTGTATGTATACAGAGAGAGAGAGAGAGAGAGAGAGAGAGAGACTGCTCCAGGTTAGGCTTTTGTCAGACTAGCTTTGCCTCTCATGGCAAAGGGGGTCCACATTTCTGGCACATGACTTGTCTTCTGGATGGCTGTGAGATGATGCGGCCACAAGCAATGTAAGCATCAAACCCACACATCCCGCTTTCTGGAAGACAAAAAATAATGCACTGGGAATAGTTCTGTGCTGCTTTATAAGAAGAATCATAGAATCACAGACTTGGAAGAGACCTCGTGGGCCATCCAGTCCAACCCCATTCTCCCAACAATCACATCCAAACCACCCCCAACAGATGGCCATCCAGCCTCTGTTTAAAAGCCTCCATAGAAGGAGTCTCCACCACACTCCAGGACAGAGAGTTCCACTGCTGAACAGCTCCCACAGTTAGGAAGTTCTTCCTCATGTTCAGGTGGAATCTCCTTTCCTGTAGTTTGAAGCCATTGCTCCGCGTCTTAGTCTCCAGGGCAGCAGAAAACAAGCTTGCTCCCTCCTCCCTATGACTTCTCCTCACATATTTATACATGGCCCTCGTCATGTCTCATCTCAATTGTCTCTTCTGCAAACTAAACATGCCCAGCTCTTTAAGCTGCTCCTCATAGGGCTTGTTCTCCAGACCCTTGGTCAGGGGTGCCCACACTTTTTCAGCATGCGAGCTACTTATATTAAAACCAAGTCAGAAAGATCTACCTCTCAAGGCTGGAGAGGGGAGAGGTGGGGCGGGGCTTGGCCAGAGGGGGCAGAGCCAGGCCGCCCCAAGCCCCCCCCCTCCCCTCTGGCTTTGGAGCTCCCAGCAGCTTCTCCAGGCTTGAGGATGGCAATGCCAAGCCAGTGGTGGTATAGCTAGCACAAGGCTGGCTTGGCCCTGCCCTCCTCAAACCTGGAGCAGCTGCTAAGAGTGCCGAAGCCAGGGTGGGGCGGGGCTTGGCGCAGCCTGGCTCCACCCTATCCAGCTGGGATCGACCTCCTTCGGTCCCGGGATCGACTGGTCGATCGCGATCGACTTCCTGGGCAGCCCTGCCCTTGGTCATTTTAGTCGCCCTCCTCTGGACACATTCCAGCTTGTCAATATCTCACTTCAGTTGTGGTGCCCAGGATTGGACACAGTATTCCAGGTGTAGTCTAACCAAGGCAGAATAGAGGGGTAGCATGACTTCCCTCGATCTAGACACTACTCGTATTTATGCAGGCCAAAAAAACCCATTGGCTTTTTTAGCTGCAGCATCACATTGTCTGCTCATGTTTAACTCGTTGTTCACCAGGACTCCAAGATCTTTTTCACATCTAATGCTGTCGAGCCAAGAGATGGTCGAAGAGTGTTGCTATGTTAAATTGCCCCACACGGGAATAATTCTGTCCCTCAATTAAAATTTCCTTCAGCCCCCAAATGTCTCTCAATGCTTGGAGTGGACCATGGAAAATTATTCTCATCTATACGTACTGGGAAAGCTTGGCTGTAGAAACCCATTGGGCAACGTTTGGGAAGTCACACTTTCTCAGCCTCCAAAGAAGGCTATGCTAGGCACTACCTCTGAACAAATCTTTCTCATGAGATAGATAGATAGATAGATGTAATGTTTGTTTGTGGGATTAAACAAACTCAAAAACCACTGGATGAATTGACACCAAATTTGGACACAATACACCTATCATGCCAACGAGTGACCATCACTCATAGAAACACTGAAAAACACAGCAGAAGGGACTTAAAAGGCCAAAAAAGCAAATAGATGCTACAGAGCATGTGCAAAACAACTCCCCCTGGCAAACAAAACACACAATAGCATATCCACACTCTCTTTTCCACTGCAGCTCCCAGCATCCCCTAGACCAGTCCCTCTAGGAGAGGAGGATGATCCAAATGCACTGCTTCCAAACTGCAAGCTTTCTCCTCTTTGGAATTTTTGAGAGCATCCCAATCCCTGCATTTTTCCAGTTTCCTATTCCTGGACTACAACTCCCAGCAATCATCCAGGTACAGGCATGTAGCCAGGGGGGCTAAGGGGGCTTCAGCCCCCCCCCCGAAATTCTCAGGGTGGTCCGCGAAAAGGCCTTACTGGTACATTATTTAAACTGTTATGTTTATTCATATCATGATCTGATCACCATGCTCATTATATCCCACATTAATGGGGTTATTGGGATAACAATACAAAAGGTTTGCTAGGGTAGGCCCTCTTCCACCCAGTCTCAGCCCCCCGAACCAAACTCAGCCCCCGAACCAAAATCCTGGCTACGGCCCTGTCCAGGTAGATAAGATAGATTAGATAGAGGTGGATAGGTAGGTAGGTGATCAGGAAGACTGCTGGGAATTGCAGTCCAAGAATAGGTAGAGAAGGGAGAAAGGGGAGAAAGAGGAAGGGAAAGAAAGGGGGGAGGAGAGAATGAAAGAAAAAAGGAAGGAAGGAGGAAGGGAAGGAAGGAGAGAATGAAAGAAAAAGGAAGGAAGGAGGAAGGAAGGAAGGAAGGAAGGAAGGAAGGAAGGAAGGAAGGAAGGAAAAAGAAAGAAAGAAAGAAAGAGGAAGGGAAGGAAGGAGAGAATGAAAGAAAAAAGGAAGGAAAGAGGAAGGGAAGGAAGGAGAATGAAAGAAAAAAGGAAGAAAGGAGAGAATGAAAGAAAAAAGGAAGGAAGGGGAGAATGAAAGAAAAAAGGAAGGAAAGAGGGAGGAAGGGAAGGAAGGAGAGAATGAAAGTAAAAAGGAAGGAAGGAAGGAAAGAGGTAGGGAAGGAAGGAGAGAATGAGAAAAAGGAAGGAGAGAATGAAAGAAAAAAGGAAGGAAGGAAGGAGGAGAAGGAGAAAGGGAAGGAAGGAGAGAATGAAAGAAAAAAGGAAAGAAGGAGAGAATGAAAGAAAAAAGGAAGGAAGAAAGGAAGGGAAGAGGAAGGGAAGGAAGGAAGGAGAGAATGAAAGAAAAAAGGAAGGAAGGAAAGAATGAAAGAAAAAAGGAAGGAAGAAAGGAAGGGAAGAGGAAGGGAAGGAAGGAAGGAGAGAATGAAAGAAAAAAGGAAGGAAGGAAAGAAAGAAAGAAAGAGGACGGGAAGGAAGGAGAGAATGAGAAAAAAGGAAGGAGAGAATGAAAGAAAAAAGGAAGGAAGGGAAGAGAGGGGAAGGGAAGGAAGTAGAAAAAGAAAGGAGTAGAGAAAGAGGAAGGGAAGGTTGGCCACAGCAATGTGTGGCAGGTATAGCTAGTGTATATGTGTGTGTATATATATGTATGTATGTGTATGTGTCAGTAATTGCTTGAAGGCACATGACAACAAATGGCATCAACAGGACTCTGGCCATGATCCTTATGTCAAAATTAGCACCTAATAAGTTCAGTATTGTGCAAACCAGAGGCTTCTGCTGCCTTGAGTGTGAAGGTGCATTTCCTCTGCTTTGGCAAAGTCTCAATGGCAAACCCTGCTTCTTGCATGAGGAAACTGAAGAAGCCTGCCATCTGAAGGCAGCATCAATTCCATCTTTGGATGCCACCAAGGCGACACCGTTTTCCAGGCCTGCAATTAACAAATGAGGTCGTTTGCGAGTCCCTTCACTCCCTTATGCAAGATGTCTGGCGCCTTTCAGTGCAAAGGTGGCGCATGGCTCACCCTCTTTATCGGTTCTACCTGCCACCACACACGGCTCTTATCATTAATGACTGATGTCCCTTTGCATTCCCTCCCCTGAGCCATTAATTTCCTTTTGGAGAAAGGGGCGAGCTGATCTGGGAGGAGAAGCAAAAGGGCTGGCATATTGAGTCTGACCAAAATGTGTGCCGTTTAGAAAGCAGAAGACAACAGCAGAATGGTATTTGGATAAGTGATGAAAGTTAGGTTTAATCAGTGCATGGAGTGATATAAGTCATATGTGGGGGAAATCACCCTCTTCACAAATAGTATGACAACAAACTCTAAAAACTCTAAAATTGTAACAGTAAATAAAGGAAAACACTCAAAAACAGGGGAAATCCTGACAAGAAACAATCAGTGCCAGCTAATAATTCCCAACAAAGGATTCCCCCAGTCAGTAAGAAGCCAGACCTGGAAGCTGCTAGGCCATTAAATGCTAATCAAGGTGGCCAATTGAAGCATTCACACCTACTTCAAACAGGCAAGATGTGCTCTGGTTGAAGATGAGATGCCTGAGACGATGACTTGATAACCCTCTTTATATATGTGGTGGGCTGTCACTTGAGAGATGCAACAAGCTTGGGTTGCTGTGAGTTTTCTGGGCTGTCTGGCCATGTTCCAGAAGCATTCTCTTCTGACGTTTCGCCTGCATTGATGGCAGGCATCCTCAGAGGCTGTGAGGTCTGTTGGAAACTTGACAAGTGAGGTTTACAGTGTTCCCTCACGTATTGCTGGGGTTACGTTCCAGGGCCTCCTACAATAAGTGAAAAACCGCGATGTAGGGATAGCGATATTTTAATATTTATACATTATTTTAGTAGTTATACACTATTTTAAGTTTTATAAACTTAAAATAAAGTGAAGGAAAGGCCCTTCAAGGCTGGAGGGAGGGAGGACTGAGGAGGGAAAGCACCTTGGAGAGCGGTGGCAGAACCCCACAAAACAGTGAAAATACCATGATATATATTTTAAATTAATATTTTTTGAAATCCGCAAAACAGCGAGTCCGCAATAAGCGAACTGCAAAGTAGCGAGGGAGCACTGTATATCTCTGTGGAATGTCCAGAGTCAATATACAGGGGCAGATCTTGCATTATGTGAACTATGCAGCCGCGTAATAGCTCCGCATACTCAGGGGCGCATCTGGGTCCGTGCCTGCTGCTGCCAGCCAAACCCTCCTCCGGCCTCCTCTCCGACCTCCGTCCATCGTGTAAGCTGACTTGCTCGGCTCTCGGCTCTCGGCTTTCGGCTCCTCGCGCCACACCAAATGCTCATGTGCGGAACCTAGCTGCACCAGAGAGCAGCATTGGGGGGAGGGGGACAAAGTACTGTTTGCTTAGCATTTAAAATTACCTTCGTCCGGCCCTGTCAATATATAAACCTCACTTGCCTAGTTTCCTAGTTTCCAACAGACCTCACAACCTCTGAGGATGCCTGCCATAAGATGCAGGTGAAACATCAGGAGAGAATGCTTCTGGAACATGGCCATACAGCCTGGAAAACTCAGAACAACCCACCTCTTACTCCATATTGAAAACCTGGCAACACTACAGTGGTCACCCACCAAAAACCGCAGTCTCCCTGCAAGCAGAAATGGCTTGGCCCGACTTACCGGGCCGAGCAGATTGCGGCGCTGGGTGTCCTCACCGCCATTATGGATTGGGGGGGGGGCTTCATCCTCTCAGAAGCCCCTGGGTGGTGGGAGATTTTCTCGCCACCAGAGCCAGCTGGCCAATGGTGGGGCTGGCCCCACCCTGGCCTGGCTTGTAGTTGTGGCCAGCCCTCTCTTCACCCAGGCAGCCTACTTAAGGCTGCCCGAGGCCTAGAAGCAGGGACTGGGCCTGCATCAGCTTTTCCACCCACTTTCCCTGCATGTTGCATTGCTTCGCATTTGTTAGCTTATCTTGCTGTTGTTTGGTGTTCATCTTGCTCTGTATTTTGTTATCTGATCCTGCTGTTGTTGTGTGTTTATCTTGTCACAACTCTGTGTGGGCGTGTGACATGGCCCTGGATCGGGGTGGTGTATCGCCCCTGGTTGGAAGGGGGGATAACGCCTGGTCCCCTGGGGTGCCGAGCTTGCGAGAACGGCGGTGTGCCGATGGCACCCAGGGATGTAAGTATCTCCGGACAGCAGCGCTTGTCCGACCCCCGATCCAGGACCCATGCATGGCTGCCAATCCTTGTTCCTGTTATCAATAAATAAGTTGTGACAATATTTTACTCCAACTACTTGTGTCGGTGTCTTCTTGGTAACATGGGGGGAGGTGTATCACCCATACACACGCAACATGAACAAGGATTGGAACGTGGCAAGCAAAGTGTGAACCACAGGAATAGTTTGGGGTTGCAATAAACTCGCAACAACCCAGTGATTCTGGCCAAGAAAGCCTTTGACAACACAGTATAACAACACTTATATTGCCAGGGGAAAAATAACAAATATAAGGATTTGAGTTTTGAACAAACACAGTTTGGATTGAAACCCAGGATGGATGAATTGCTCTGTGCCGATATGGACACCACTAAGCTTGACCTCTGGCTACTGGAGGTTTGCGGGTAAGTAACTAGAACTGACAAGCAACTGAGTTGTCAAGCTCAGGAGTGCCAGCGGTTCTTCTGCAGCCCTCCCTTCCCTCGATGAACAAATTGATGTGCTTTTTAAAAATAAACTCGTTTAGAAAAACATGCCGTCTGCTCTGCTCTGACTATGCAACGCCTACCCCAATGGGAACCTGAATTTGCATGTCAAAACAGCCCTTAATGAAAGATCAGGAGAGCAGCCTCCTGAGACGCAGAGAGAGGCAGGGAAGGAGGCGCATCACGGCGGCGCATCCTCCAGCCTGAAAAGCACTCAGGGCTTGTTTCTTGGACTGGAAACGTTTCAAGTAACACACCATCCCAAATGGTTAAAAAAAAGGCACAACAAAGATGAACATGTTGCTTCGTGGCATGGGGGACGATCCCCAAACTCATAACTGAATCGTACTTTCATTAGGAGGATTGGAAATGGTACAAAGTGGACAAGCATTGGGACTCCACAAGACCCTTCATCAGGTTAGGACAGGCACGGGCAAACTTCGTCTCTCTGGGTGTTTTGGCCTTCAACTTTCTAACAGTAGGCTGTTAGGAATTGTGGGAGTTGAAGTCCAAAACACCTGGGGCGAAGGCCAAAGTTTGTCTATGCCTGGGTTAAGGGCTGGATAAAAGAAGCTGCGTGGTTCTCTAACCTGAAACAGAAGGAGGAGGGAGCAATAGCAAGCAAAGGTAAAGGTTTCCCCTTAACCTAGTCATGTCCGATGCTGGGGGTTGGTGCTCAGATCCATTTCTAAGCCAAAGAGCCACCTTGTCCATAGATACCTCCTCAGTCATGTGGCCAGCATGACTGCATGGAGTGCCGTTACCCAGGCCCAGATTAACCCCTTTTGGCGCCATAGGCCACACTTTGGAATTACGCCCCCAAACCAACCTCTACCACCCCACCTGCTCCTCCTCCTCGCGGTGCCGCGAGTCAAGGAAGGAGGGCACAAGGAGGAGAAGGCGGATGAAAGCAGCGGCCCCGGGGGCAGGGCTTCCCTCCGCCGCCTCCTCTTCGCGGTGCGCCCTCCTTTCTTGAGTCAAGGAAGGAGGGCGTGAGGAGGAGGAGGGAAGCCCCGCCCCAAGGAAGGGGGCCGCTGCCGGGCATGCACAGCAGGAAGGCGCGAGCGCCTCTGCCTCCTCTGCCATGTTCCTGGCTGCCGCGCATGCCCGGCAGCGGCCCGGGAGGCTTCCCTCCTCCTTGCGCCCTCCTTCCTTGATAAGAGGGTGATGGGGGGGCGCCATTCCCTCCTCCCCCTCCCCCTTGCAGCGCTCTCCCTCCGCCCTCCCCCGAGAGAGAGAGAGAGAGAGAGAGAGAGAGAGAGAGAGAGAGTTGCGTTGTGGTTTTGTTTCAACTTTTGGGGGGGGGGTCCGTGTGAATTGCGCTCCCCTTGGCTTGCGCCCCTAGGCCATGGCCTAGGGTGGCCTTATGGGTAATCCGGGCCTGCCGTTACCTTCCCACAGAAGGTGTATGTATTGATCTACTCACATTTGCATGTTTTCAAACTGCTAAGTTGGCAAAAACTGGGACTAACCGTGGGAGTTCACCCTACACTCCGGATTCGAACCGGCAACCTTTTGGTCAGCAAGTTCAGCAGCTCAGAGGTTTAACCCACTGCACTGCCGTGGGTTCCCAATAGAAAATAGTGGTGCCAAAATTGGACAACTTAGTGGCATCTGGGAATGTGTTGTTGGTTACTTGGATCCACCAGTTCGCATGAGCGGGTTCTCCCAACTTGTTTCCCATTTGAGCCCAAGACAAACATCGGGCTTGAAAGGCATTGCTATTCCTCCTCCTCTACCCACACTCTCTTAGGAGAGAAAATGACAAAATCTCCCCAGGGAAATAAAAGGGAGAGATATCTTTTCCCCACCTCCCAAAAACCTAAGCTATATGGAATGAGCTAGCAGGGATTTGGAACTGATGCATTGGCGACATTCAGCTCCCTCCCACTCCATGCGTGACACCTACACACTCAGGACTGCTGTGTCGGTGGAAAAACCTCTTCCCAAATTGCCCCTCTGTGAATTGTCCTATATCCCGTTCATTTCCCATGTGCATAAGTGTGTGTTTCGGTGCGTGCTGCAACAATATTGAATTACTAAATTGTCTCTCTGCTTTTGTTTTTCTAACATAGCTTTATTTACTGTGATGGTGGTGACAGTTTGTTGTCGTTGTTGTTGTCTTCCTTCTTCTTAATAATAATAATACTGCTTTTGTTTACACGCTACCTTTCCTGCCAATATTGGGACTCAAAAGAGCTTATTGATTAAAATGATTGCAAGACAGTTGAAAGCATACCAAAAGTGAATGTAAAATTAGAAAAAATAGACTAGACTAGAACAGAGCAGTGGTTCTCAACCTGGGAGTTGGGATGACTGAGGGGTCGTGGGGGGGGTTCATAGGAGTAGCCAAAGACAATCAGAAAACACATATTTCCAATGGTCTTCGGAAACCCTTTGGCAGCAACTACAACTCCCAAATAACAAAATCAACCCCCCCCCTCAAAACCTCACCAATATTCAAATTTGGGCATATCACGTATTTGTACTTAATTTGGTCCAGATCCATAGTCATTTGCATTCACAGTGCTCTCCGGAGGTAGGTGAACTACATCTCCCCAAAATCTGTCAATTTCTCCCAAATCCCTCCAGTATTTTCTGTTGGTCACAGGAGTTTTCTGTGGGAAGTTTGGCTAAATTTTATCATTGGTGGGATTCAAAGGGATCTTTGATTGTTGGTGAACTATTAATCCCAGCAACTACAACTCCCAAATGTCAAGGTTTCTTTTCCCCCAAACTCCACCAGTGTTCACATTTGGCCATATTGAGTATTTGTGCCAAGTTTGGTCCAGATCCATCATTAATTGAGTCCACAGTGCTCTCTGGGCGTAGGTGAACTACAACTCCCAAATGTCAAGATGTATTTTCCCCAAACTCCACTAGTGTTCACATTTGGGCATACTAAATATTTGTGCCAAGTTTGGTTCAGAAACATCATTGTTTGCGTCTACAGTGCTCTCTGGATGTAGGTGAACTACAACTCCCAAACTCAAGGTCAAACCCTTCCAATATTTTCTGTTGGCCTTGGGAGTTCTGTGTGCCAAGTTTGGCTCAATTTCATTGTTGGTGGATTTCAGAATGCTCTTTGATTGTAGGTGAACTATAAATCCCAGCAACTACAACTCCCAAATGACAAAATCATTCCCCGCAACCCCACCAGCTTTCAAATTAGAGCGTATTGGGTATTTGTGCCAACTTTAGACCAGTGAATAAAAATACATCCTGCCTTATCAGATATTCACATTGCAATTCATAACAGTAGCAAAATTACAGAAAATAATTTTGTGGTTGGGAGTCATCACACCATGAGGAACTGTCTTAAGGGGTCATTGCATTAGGAAGATCGAGAACCACTGTCTTAGATGGGGAAAAAAATTAGCAATTTTGGGGTTTTTCACTTTTGTGGAGGTCTTGTGCCCCTAACTCAAGTGATGTTGAGATGGTGAGGAAGCTATCCAAGGTGCTGAATCCCAAGTCCATGCAAGCCTTTCTGCAAAACTTCATGGGAGCTGTCCAAGGTGCTGAATCTCACACCAAAAATAGTATCAGTACCTTGGAAAGAGCTTGTATAGCCTGGAGTAGAGTCACTGTCCCCCTGAGACAGAAGCCACTGGTTAAAACTTTAAGTCCAGCAGTAACTAAGCAACTAGTACAGCTTTCTGCTCCTTAAAACCCGGGTGTCAAAGGCCTTTTCTGGCCTCCTCTTCTTCCAGTAAGTCTTCTCTCAATGTGGGAAGGTGATGGATGGCGCTGCTTAATAAATCCCAGAGGGACTCTGGCCTCATTGTGTAGCTTATTCATCTTGGGTTATTTGTTTGCGATCTGTCAGGAGGCTTTTGTCTGTGTGCTGCTAAATTTAGCTCAGGGGTGGAGAAGCGTCTTTGCCACGTTCACTTTCCTGAGAATATGAGATGCTAAAGAGGGAAAAGGTGTTGCCACAGTGCCTTGTTTTTCACTTGGAATATTTGAGCAAAGGCCTTGTGCTAAGACGCCTTCATGTTCCAATTGTGCCATTTGGAACCCTTTTTCGGTGTCAATTTTAAATGCCTTTAATGCCCTTGCTGTCATTGTATTTATTTATTTATTTGATTTATATCCTGCATTTCTTCCATATGGGAGAAAAGAAGGGCATTACTTCAATTTGTTTTAATCCTAGTCATATTTTATCGTATAGAATTCATATTTGCATTCTATTCTACTCATGTCATTTTCCTTTATAGTGTTAGCTTTTTGTATGCTTTCAACTATACTGCAATGATAATTTACGACAACATAAAACTCTCTAGCAGTGTGCAAAAGAATGAGGAAGTACTCCATCAGTGTCACAAGTTGACGGTGAAGTGACAGCTCCTCCGATGCCCAGAATTCAAAGCATACCCTCATGAAGCTGGAAAGTTAAATAGCCTCTGTGTGCCTGTCTATATATGTTTTGTGTCTATGGCATTGAATGTTTGCCATGTATATGTGCATTGTGATGCGCCCTGAGTCCCCTACAGCAGTGTTTCCCAACCAGTGTGCTGTGGCACACGAGTGTGCCATGAGAGATCATCAGGTGTGCCGTGGGAAATTACAGTGTAGAGAGAGAGCCTAGCAGGAAACTTCAGACAGTGAAATGAGTCTTTCCTGGCCGAAGCAGCAATGCCAGCCAGCCTGGCTGCAGTCAGGGAGAGTCCTCGGCGTCCAGAACTTTCCTCCCTCCCTCCTCTCTCTTTCCTTCCCTTCCTTCATTCCTTCCCTTCCTCTGTGCGCCAAGGGCTACCTGGCCGGGCTGCAGCTCCTCCTGCTTCTTGGCTGCTCTTCTACCCTCCTCCCCTCTGGCAGCAAGAAGGAGGAAAGGGAGGAGGAGTCCACGGGAGCTTCCCCCGTCCGACCCCGCTCCCGGAGGCTCAAGGAGAGGCTTTCTGCCCTCTAGCGGCAGCCCCTCCATGCCAGGGAAAGAGAGCAACCCCTCATCTCCTGGCCTCTCCTGGCTGGCCTCCGGGTTCGCTGCAGAGAAGAGCAGAGGCTGGGATGCGTAGCTCCACAGCCCAGCTTGGTTCTTCCCGATCTGCCCCAAGGCGACAGCAGGGAAGCCGAAGGGACGCAGGGGGGGCACTCCTGGGGGGGTCTGAACCCCTTTGGGAAGGAGAGCTGGGGGTAGTGACGGCTGCGAGCCTCCGCCGCAGTTTGTTCCGAGGCTTGGAGCCACCCCGTGTGCTCAATTCCTATTCGTCCTGCTCAGCCGAGCCCGCGAGCGCTTTGGCCACTCAACGCAGCCCTCCCCCATGGGACGGTGACGGGCCTCCTGCGCGTGGGCCTCCCAGGGGGGGAGGGGGGTTTGGTGGAAGCAGCGGCATCACGAGCGGGGAGGGTGACAGTTAGTAAAATGACATAGTGACATTTTGTGTCATTTTGATTGGTGGTGTGCCCCAGGATTTTGTAAATGTAAAAAATGTGCCACGGCTCAAAAAAGGTTGAAAATCACTGCCCTACAGGGTGAGAAGGGCGGAATATAAATGCTGTAAATAAATAAATAAATAAATAAATAAATAAATAAATAATGATAGAAATTAAAAGGCTGCCTTGAGTCCTAATATTGTGGGAAAAGTGGGGTATAAACAAAGCCAATATTATGGTATCTCTATTCCAGTTGTTCTGAAACTTCCCAATATCGCAACCCTTTAATACATTTCCTCATGTTGTGGTGACCTCCAACCATAAGATTATTTTAGTTGCTACTTCGTTAATGCAATTTTGCTACTGTTATTAATTGTAATGTAAATATCTGATATGCAGGATGTATTTTCATTCACCGGACCAAATTTGGCACAAATACCTGATATGCTCAAATTTGAATACAGGTGGGGTGGGGATTGATTTTGTCATTTGGGAGTTGTCGTTGCTGGGATTTATAGTTCACCTACAACCAAAGAGCATTCTGAAATTCCCCAACGATGAAATTGAACCAAACTTGGCACACAGAACTCCCAAGGCCAACAGAAAATACTGGAAGGGTCTGGTGAGTTTTAGAGTTGTAGTTCACCTACATCCAGAGAGTACTGTGGATTCAAACAATGATGGATCTGGACCAAACATGGTATGAATACTCAATATGCCCAAATGTGAACACTGGTGGAGTTTGGAGAAAACAGACCTTGACATTTAGAAGTTGTAGTTGCTGAGATTTATAGTTCACCTGCAATCAAAGAGCATTCTGAACCTCACCAATGATTGAATTGGGCCAAACTTGGGACACAGAACCTCCATGACCAACAGAAAATACTGGAAGGGTTTGGTGGGCATTGACCTTGAGTTTTGGAGTTGTAGTTCACCTACATCCAGAGAGCACTGTGGACACAAACAATGATGTACCTGAACCAAACTTGGCACGGGGAAAGGAAAGGGCCTGAGACTGTTAGGAATTGACATCCAAAACACCTGCAGGGCCAAAGTTTGCCCATGCCTCCTATAGAGGATACCTAGAGTTTCATTGGAGTGCCTAACCAATTCCTAGAGCAGGCCTGGGCAAACTTCGGCCCTCCAGGTGTTTTGGATTCCAACTCCCACAATTCCTAACAGCCTACCGGCTGTTAGGAATTGTGGGAGTTGGAGTCCAAAACACCTGGAGGGCTGAAGTTTGCCCAGGCCTGTCCTAGAGAGAAGGATGTAGGTCAATCCAATTGCTTCAGTGGATCCACTCTAGTCCAGACTAAAGACCATTTTAAAGCAGGCCGTGCATACAATTCAACCGAAAGTACATTATGTTGCAGTGTTGCTTTTACAGCGACTGGACTGGACGACCTTCTAGAATCCATCTAGAAGAGATTGATTTTGAATAGTGAACTCTATATCAATAGTTCCTATATACTATGGTCCCTAAGGTCAAGGTGCCTATTTCAGGCTTCGAGATACTACTTTTCCTCGGTCAGAAAAGCATTGAGTGAGAACTGGAAACTTATTTAACTCTCGTTCTCGGTCTTAATTAGAATTTTCCTGCTAATGCTCCGTCCCAGCCTCTGCATTAATTTTTTTAAAAAATGATTGTGTATCAAAGGCACACCCGACATTTCTCATTGTCACTTTAATAAATTGCCATTGGCTGAAAAACTCTAATTAAAGGCGGGGAGAGAGAGAGAGAGAGAGAGAGAGAGAGAGAGGACGGAAATTGTGTTTTTTTTAATGGGTGGAATTTTAATACTTCTCTCTTTCCATCACATCCCTCACCAGAGAACTACAAGAGGAAGAAAATCCTAGTCTTTGGTTGCAAGAGCTTGGCCAAGAATGCCTCTCTTTATGTATAGCTCCCTTGGAGGAGTCTCTGAGACATTAAGGTAAAGGTTTCCCCTTGACATTAAGTCTAGTCGTGTCTGACTCTAGGGGTTGGTGCTAATCTCAATTTCTAAGTAGAAGAGCCGGCATTGTCCATAGATGCCTCCAAGGTCATGTGGCCAGCATGACTGCATGGAGTGCCGTTATCTTCCCACAGAAGCGGTATCTATTTATCTACTCACATTTGCATGTTTTTAAATTGCTAGGCTCGCTGAAGCTGGGGCTCACAGCGGGAGCTCACCCTGCTCCCAGGATTCAAACCGCCAACCTTTCAGCAGCTCAGTGGTTTAACCCACCACATCACTGAATTGAATTATTCTGTTTACTATTACTAATAAACAGGAACAACAACAACACTATTTGGCTTCATTTCCCTCCAAACTATAGTAAAGATTAGGTTGCTGTGAGTTTTCCGAGCTGTCTATTTTCCAGGAGCATTCTCTCCTGATGTTTCACCCACATCTATGGCAGGCCTCCTCAGAGGCTATGAGATCTTTTGGAAACTAGGAAAGTGAGTTTGATATATCTGTGGAATAATGTCCCAGGTGGGAGAAAGAACTCTTGTCTATTGGAGGCAAGTGTGAACGTTGCAATTGGCCACCTTGATTAGCATTAAATGGCCTTGCAGCTTCAAAGCCTGACTGCTTCCTGCCCGGGGGAATCCTTTGTTGATTGTTTCTTGTCTGTAATTCCCTTATTTTGGAATGTTGTTCTTTATTTACTGTTACGATTTCAATAGAAAGGATGAAACCATGAAAATGATCAAAATCTGGCTACCAGTATTTTTAAAAACCTCGTAAATCTCAGTACAGTAAATAAAGAACAACACTAAAAAAAAAACCCAGGGGAATTCCAGACAGCAAACAATCAGGGTCAGCGAACACATTCCAACAAAGAATTTCCCCAGGCTGGAAATTGCCAGGCTTTCAAGCTGCAAGGCTATTCAATGCTAATCAAGAACTCTTGTCTGCTGGAGGCAAGTGGGAATGTTGCTAAACTTGATTAGCATTTAATGGCCTTGAAGCATCAAAGCCTTCCTGCTTTCTGCCTGGGGGTTCCTTTGTTGAGAGGTGCTAGCTGGCCCTAATTGTTTTCTGTCTGGAATTCTATTTATTTATTTGCAATATTTCTACCCCACCCGTCTCAACCCCTGGGGCGGGGGGGGGGGGGTGTCACAGCGGCATTATTATTATTATTATTATTATTATTATTAAAAGCAACTACAGCCTCTGATAGGAACCATTTCCTCTCGGATTAACTTATCTTCTAAATCAGTGTTTCCCAACCAGTGTGCTGTGCCGTGAGCGATCATCAGGTGTGCCGCGGGAAATTGGAGCCTCCAGTACCCTTTCTTCCCTCTCCTGCCGAACACTTTTTCTTCTCCACTCGGGCTCCCTTCTTCCCAGCCTCGCTCTGCTCGCTCTGCCTCGCTTTGCTCTGGGGCGAATCTGCGCATTGGCGCCCACACGAGTCACGTCTTCCTCCCTCCCCCTCCCCTCCTGAACATGCTTATGCTGTCCCCTCAGATCAAAATGGTGGCAGAAGCAGCAGTATAGAAGAAAAAAATAAGTGTTGGGCAGGAGGGGGAAGAAAGGGCGCGAAGGAGAAGGGGGAGGAAGAGGTCTCTGTCGAAAGCTGGCATGGGCAAACTTGGACCTTCCAGGTGCTTTGGACTCCAACTCCCACCATTTCTATCAGCCTCAGGCCCTTTTCCTTTTCCCCCCTCAGCCACTTAAGCAGGAAAGGGCCTCAGGCTGTTAGGAATGGTGGGAGTTGAAGTCCAAAGCACCCAGAGGGCCGAAGTTTTCCCATGCCTGTTTTAGGGACCTTAAAGTGGTGAGCCCCCTTCCAACATTGTGATTCTGGATAGAAAACAAACAACAACATAACATAAGATTGTTTGAGTCCACAGTGCTCTCTAGGTGTAGGTGAACTACAACTTCCAAACTCAAGGTCAATTCCCAAGCAAACCCTTTCAGTACTTTCTGTTGGTAATGAGAGTTCAATATGCCAAGTTTGGTTCAATTCCATTGTTGCAAGAGTTCAGGATGCTCTTTGATTGTGTGTTAACTATAAATCCCAGAAACTGTAACTCCCAAATGTCAAGGTCTATTTTCCCCAAAACTAAACACAGAGAGAGACTGACAGCTGTTGAGCAAGACCTTCGTGTGTGTCTTTCTGCCATTCCTGCCAGGATATCTATGTTGTGTTCATCGAAACAGAATCCAGGTTTCACACTGAGTGTATAAATACATTTAAGAACATATCAACTATCTGTATTACTGTGTTAGAGTGTCATTTTGTGTCATTTTGGTTGGTGGTGTGCCCCAGGATTTTGTAAATGTAAAAAATGTGCTGCAGCTCAAAAAGGTTGAAAAACACTGCCATAGAAGTGAGCAAGTGCTGACTATATGTGGATGAAAAGTCAGGAGAGAATGCTTCTGGAACATGGACACACAGCCCGGAAAACTCATAGTAACCCAGTGATTCCGGTCATGAAAGCCTTCAACAACATATAGAATCATAGAGTTGGAAGAGACCTCATAGCCATCCAATCCAACCCCTGCCAAGAAGCAGGAAAATTGCATTCAAAGCACCCCCAACAGATGGCCATCCAGCCTCTGTTTAAAAGCCTCCAAAGAAGGAACCAGACTATTTGACTTCCACCTTTTGGGGGAACTAAATGTTGCTTGTTCAAAGTGCTGATTTAAAAACTCTTTAAAATCACAGAGCCAACCCAACCAGAAAGGAAACTCCCTTTATACATGTAGCCCAAAACCTAGTTTCTAAGGAAGATGGATTCTGCTCAGAATGCAAGACATCTGCTCAATCAGTTCCTTGAGATATTACACCCACAACCCGAGCCGGGAGCCCTTCATATTTCTCTGGGTGCACAAAGCAATCCGTTTGGCCAGGGAGGTAAAGCAATAAGGCGCCATGCTGGGTGAAGATAAATCTGCGCCAGGCTCCGGGAGAAGCAGCGGATGCTCCAGGGATCTGGGTTTTTAATAAAGAAGCCAGCCGCCTCGGCCTTGGCTGTGTGGGCGGTTGATGGAGGATTCGGCTGCGGCGATGGCGGGGGTGGAATTGGAAGAGAAGGAGCCGGCTGGGCATGGGCCTCTGGAAATGTGGTTTCTGTGACGGCTGAGCCAGGTGAGACCATGAGACGGACAAAGCCGTGCCCGGAGGAAGAGGTCGAATTTTTGAAAAAATGTAATTGCCCTGCTATAAGTCCAAGAGGTGTACATACACATCTGGGACACTGGGTACCATTTGACTCACTGCCTCTAGAAAAGGCACACTTGGAGAAGGAGATCAACAAATCAGAGGGGAGAAAGAAGGATGATATAATACAGAGCACAAAATATACAAAGGAGTTGTACACGTTCGTTTAGAACAGTGTTTCCCAACCGCTGTGACGCGGCACAGTAGTGTGCCGTGACGGACCTCCTGCTATGCCACGAGAAAAGCTCTCTGCCCCCCTTCCTTCCCCCCCTCCTTCTGCCAAACTCCTGCTGCTTGGGGGGGGGCGGAGGAGGAAGGGCCAGGTGGCAGCGAAGAAAAAGAAGGGGCGCCACCTCCTTCGGCCGTTTCCCCAGCCAGCCTTCAATCTGCCATGACTCTCGCCGCTCGCTCGCTGAAGCCGTGCAGAGGAGGAGCCCCGCCCACTGAAGCCCATCCACCGCTCATGCTCCTCCTCCTCCATGCGGCTTCAGCGAGTGAGGGGCAGGAGTCATGGCGGAGAGCGGCACCAGGGATGGGGGCCATGACTCCCGGCCCTCGCTTGCACTGCCCCCTCAAGGCTGGAGAAGCTGTGGGAGAGCTGAAGCTGGGGGGAGGGGGCAGGGCATGGCGTGGCCAGATTAGAAGTTTCAGCACCCACTCTGTAAGTCGATTCCCGCGTATAAGACAACCCCTGAGTTTTGAGAAGATTTTCTTGGGTTAAAAAGTAGTCTTATATGCCAGAAAATACAGTAAACATAGGAAGGAACTTCTTCAAGTGAGAATGGTTTGGCAATGGAGCCAATTGCCTAGAGAGCACTGAGGTTTGTTTCCTTGGGCATCTTGAAAAAGATGCAAGACAGCTACACAATGTGGATGCTCTAGGCAGGGGTGCTCATTAGGTAGCTCGGGAGCTACTAGTAGATCTTCAGTCCTCTTCCAGGTGATCTTTGGGCCTCACCAGCCGGATGGGGCGCTCCTGCCATGCGCGCGCACACCCTGCGCTCATGCGCACTCCTGCTGCTGCCTTCCACTCTCGCGGTGATTCTTTCACCTCCGGGGCATTGCAGGAAGAAGGAAGCACGAGGCGGGGCCTCTCTAGGGAGCACCCTGCTTCTCTCTCGTCCAGAAGCAGCTGTGCAGCCTCCGTTGCCAGCAAGACAGGCAGGGCGGAGCGCTCCCTCTGGATGCCCCGCCTCATGCTTTCTCCTTCCTGCAATGCCCCGCAGGCGGTGGCAAGAGCGCGCGGCGGCAGGAGCACGCAGCGGCAGGTAGATCTTTTGGACTTGGTTACTTTAAGAGTAGCTCGCATGCTGAAAAAGTGTGAGCACCCCTGCTCTAGGCCACATATGTCAAATGCAAGGCCTGCGGGCCGAATACAGCTCATCATGCCATTTTATGTGGCTCATCAGAATTTCAATGCCAGGGCAGCTCAGTTACCTTTATACCGTATTACCATTATAAATGGCCATTTGGAGGTATTTGGCAGTGGAATGATGCTGGGGCTGTAGAGTTCAAGTATTTTCATGGGTTTTCATGAGCTTGGAGGTCACTCTGCATGGCTTTACCCCCAAGCCATGCAGAGTGACCTCCAATCTCATGAAAACCCATGAAAGTACTCATGGAATATATATGATCTCCTCTGGTTATGGGCATTTCTTTGTCTTGTATATGTGGGGTGTTGTTTGGTTGGAGTCCCAGAGCGAAAACAACACTGCAAAAAGCCCTGCATGGGTCATCCCTGCCGTCCTTTTGGTTTCCAAACAGCGGCCACCAACAAGTTGCTTCCAGGAGGACCACAAGCCAACAACAAGCCATGTTCTCCACTGTTGTTATGTTTCCATTTTCTGTCTGACAATTTCTAAAAGCAGGAAAGCTCCCCTCTCTTTAAAGCTCAGAGTCGGCTGCAGGAGGGAGGAGAAGGAGGTCAGGCCGCCGTCGCTTTCATCTCTCCAAGGAGGAAATTCAAGTACGCTGCCGGGAGAATTAGATCATAAAACATAAATATGGAGGCAGCAGGTAAAAGGAGAGCAGATGGGAAACAGCACAGCAAGAGACCCAGGGGCACCAGAGAAAGTGATTCTTTGTTCCCCATCACCTCCGAGATAAACACAATTTGTGCCGTTTCTCACCTCTGGAAGAAATCCCCCTCGAGGGCAGCCGGCAGAACTTGGTGCCCCCGATCTTTAGATGTTTTCAGATGTGCTGCTTCTTCCAACTGTAGTTTAGATCAGTGCTGTCCAACTTCTGGCGGGTCCAGGGCCGGATAAGAGGTCACTGATGACCTGCGGGGCCGCTTGGCCCCGCCCCCCCGCCCCAGCCCAGGCCCGCCCCTCCTAAAGCCGCTGAAAAAGGAGGAGTAGGCGGCGCCAAGAGCAGCGCGGGGAGGGGGGGGCGCCGAAAAGGAGGAGCTAGCTCTCTTCCTCCTCCCTGCTCCGCCTCCCCCTTCCCCCCGGCCGCCATTTTTTAAAAAAAAAAAATCAATTTTTTTAAATTTAAAAATGGCGGCTGAGGGCATAGGTGGGGCCGTGTCCAACAGGCTACGGGGCCGGATCCGGCCCCGGGGCCGCCAGTTGGACAGCCCTGGTTTAGATAGTAGGGAAAGGAAGCAGTAGTTGCTGTTAACTGCCATCAAGCCAACTTCGACATAAGACAACCCTCTACATCAGGATTGTTGCTTCGTTTGTTGGGTCTCTCCTCCTGTGCCGTGATATTCCTCTTTTCCACGTTTGAGATTGTGACTTTTGGAGATTTCATTTTTCACAGATTTGATGAATAACATTCTCTAGATCCTTTTGTGATCAATTTCTTCCTTTTTTGAGCTGCGGCACACTTTTTACATTTGCAAAATCCTGGGGCACACCACCAACCAAAATGACACAAAATGACACTCTACCACAGTAATACATATTGTTAATATGTTTTTAAATGTATTTATACACTCAGTGTGAAACCTGGGCCTGTTTCAATGAACTCAACATAGATATCCTGGCAGGAATGGCAGAAAGACACAAACTTCCCACACAGAACTCCCATAACCAAGAGAAAATGTATAAGAGTTTGGTGGGCATTGACCTTGAGTTTGGGAGTTGTAGTTCACCTATATCCAGAGAGCACTGTGGACTCAAACAATGTTGGATCAGGACCAAACTTGGCATGAATACTCAATATGCCCAAATATGATTGCAGATGGAGTTCAGGGGAAATAGACTTTGACATTTAGGAGTTGTAGTTGCTGGGATTTATAGTTCCCCTACAATCAAAGAGAATTCTGAACCCCACCAATGATAGAACTGGGTCAAACTTCCCACACAGAACCCCCAGGAGGCAAGATGAGGTCTCTACTTGGGGAAAGGGAGGTGGGCCTTCCCATTGCATGGAGAGGGAGAGACCAAGTAGACAACGGGTGGGGAGGGGGGGTGTTTGTAATTTTGTGCCTTTATCGAGGTAGGTTTCTTAGGGTTTTTATACTTCAACACACTAGACTTTCTCCCCGCCCCGCCCCCCAGGTTCCAATTTCCCGTGGCACACCTGATGATCACTCACGGCACACTAGTGTGCCCCGGCACACTGGTTGGGAAACACTGCTGTACATGACTGTGGAGTCGTATTACTGATCCGCATGCTCTTCCATAGTGAAGACATTGGTTTCCAGGTGGAAGGCAGTTCAGGTCAGGGTTGGCTTGACACATATTCCTCTTGACACATTTCTACCTTTCTCCCTCCATTCCTGCCTCTTCAAATTATTATTATTTATTTATTTATTTATTTATTTATTTAACTCTTCTATATACAAATCTTCTCTACCTCCGTAGAGGGACTCAGACCGACTAACAACAAAGATTCAATGCCAAAATACAGTCTAAAAACATCATACAAACAATAAAAGATTAAAATACAAATAGATTAAAATACATATAAGCCAAGTCGGCAAGATAAAATCATGTCCAGTTCAGTCCGCATACGTAATCGATAACTTTAGTCTATTGCCGGTCTCAGACATTATTCCAGGAATGGTTCTTTCCATAACCAGGATTTCACTAGCTTCCGGAAGGTCAGGAGGGAAGGGGCAGATCTAATATCAGTTGGGAGGGACTTCCACAGCTGAGGGGCCACCACAGAAAAGGCCCTGTCTCTCGTCCCCACCAGACGTGATTGCGAATGTGATGGGACTGAGAGCAGGGCCCCTCCAGAACATCTTAACAGCCTTGATGGTTCATAGGGGAGAATACGTTCGGACAGGTAAATTGGGCCGGAACCATTTTGTAGGTCAACACCAGCACTTTGAATTGTGCTCAGAAGCTAATTGGCAGCCAGTGGAGCTGGCGCAACAAAGGAGTTGTGCGCTCCCTGTACCCCGCTCCCGTTAGTAACCTGGCTGCTGAACGTTGGACTAACTGCAGCTTCCGGGCAGTTTTCAGAGGTAACCCCACGTAGAGAGCATTTCAGTAGTCTATACAGGATGTAACCAGAGCGTGGACCACCGTGGTCAAGTCAGACTTCCCAAATTCCGCAGCACTGCTGGTTACAGCTGAACTCCAGTTAGAGCGCTCAATGGCCAGGGCTTTCCAGTTCTCGTTGTCTATGCCACAGTTTTTAAGGTTAATCTTGTATTTAAATCTAGTTCCAGTCCACATTCCGTTTTCTGTTCTTGAGTTGGGAGCATAGTAATAGCTTTGGAAGAAAACCTTAGGGCCTATCTACACTGCAATATATTACAGTTGAAATATTTACACCTAGTGAAGGGCGAGAACGTGGTTTCTCTATACCGGGGGATTGCTTCTTGCCTTCCTTTAGAGGCTTGGGGCTCCCAAGGACCAAGCTGGACAGGACACTATAGATAACTCAAACAGGCTTTATTGTTTACAACTTGAGTTATCTTCACTCAGGCACTTTACTTGGTTCCCGAAGAAAAATACTTTACAGCCTCTTAGTTGCTTAGGTCCAGGCAGCTTTAGCCAGATGGCTCTCCAAGTCCTCTCCCTCTTTGTGGCCTTCAACATAGGCCATCTGGCTGGGGTCTCGAGTGTCCTTACCTCAAGATCCCAGCCAGATGGCCTATGATGAAGGCACAAAACCTTCTTCTGAATGCCACCTGACTGTTTGAAGGCGCTTGGGGCTCCTCAGCGTCATTCAACCTCCCAATATGTTGCGTATGCAGTATGAGTCCCAAGGAAAGTCAGATTGGTGTTGAGAGATAGCTGGACCAAGGCCTAGCCTGGCAAACCTTCAGTATGTCCTCTTCTGGAGAAATCCAGGACAGCTCTGATAAGCAAAATGGCTAGATTCCCAAAGTCCCTGGGAAAACGGGGCGGAACAAATTTAATTGGGCTCTGTTAAACAATGATTGACAGGTGTAAAGAACCAATCAATGCAACCAAACCTTTGCAAAACAGAGCCGGCTTGCAGAAACACAATACAATAGTGCAGGGGCCAGGAACCTTTATGACTCAGAGAGCCATGAAAGCAAAAAAAATTGGAAATGTATTTCAGTGAGAGCCATATAATATATAAAATCTATTTTAAGACTGAATTCAACTAAATGTGAGTCTATACGTACATACTATGAGAAAAGGATTCCCCCGGCAGAATGACGGGACATTTCAGACCTGGCTCTGCAAAAGGCAAGCTCAGGACTCTGGGAAGGAAGAGAAGACGGAAGGAAGGAAGGGGGAAAGAAAGAAAGAAAGTCAGAGGGTATAAAGGGGGGAGAGGAAGAAAGAAAAGAAGAACAAACTATGGAAAAGGAAGAAAATAAAAGCAGAAAAGAAACAAGGAGGGGGAAAGAAGGAAAGAAATGGGAAGGGAGGAAAGGGTGGGGAAAAGAAAGGAAAGGGAGTGAGGAAAAAGTAAAATAATGAAGGAAAAGAAGAAAAGAAAGAAGGGGGAGAGAGGGAAGTGAAAAGAAAGAAGGAAAGGAAGACTTGGGGGGAAAGAATAGAAGAGGGAGGGAGGGAAATGGAGGAAAGAAGGGAGAGAAGGAGGGAAAAGGAAGGAGAGAAGGAAAGAATGGAAGATGAAGGAAGGAACGAAGAGGGAGGGAGGAAAGAAAGTAGGAAGCGAGGGAAGAAAAAGAATGAAAGAAAAAAAGAGGGGAAAAGGAAGGAAGGAAGGAAGGAAGGAAGGAAGGAAGGAAGGAAGGAAGGAAGGAAGGAAGGAAGGAAGGAAGGAAGGAAGGAAGAGGGAGGAGGACACGGGGCCAAGGCCGACCTTGCTGTTGACGTTGGCAAGGCAGTCCCTCTGGAAGGCGTTGAAGAGACAGTGGCTCTTAAGCTGCCCGACGATGAAGGCGATAAACTGGGCGTCCCCTGGGGCAGCAAGGACGGGTCTGCAGCACCAGGACCAGGCCTGCCTCCGCCGCCTCCCCTGAGGCCTGTGGCGGAGGACGAAGACAAGGTGCCACCGCCAGGCTCCACCATCCCTGGTGAAGAGGGCGCAGGGCCCCAAGAGCAGCGGGGGATGGGGAAGAGGCGGCGATGGCAGTGTGGAAGTGGCAGTCGCAGCACATTTGCGTTACTCCTCCCCGCTGCATGCTGGGAAAGCTGGAGAGCCAGATGCAATTATGAAAAGAGCCACATCTGGCTCCCGAGCCATAGGTTCCCTACCCCTGCAATAGTGCAAACCATTGCAACTCAAAGTTTCTCATACAATTGAGAAAGAAAGTCAGAGGGTATAAAGGGGGGAGAGGAAGAAAGAAAAGAAGAACGAACTATGGAAAAGGAAGAAAATAAAAGCAGAAAAGAAACAAGGAGGGGGAAAGAAAGAAAGAAAAGGGAAGGGAGGAAAGGGTGGGGAAAAGAAAGGAAAGGGAGTGAGGGAAAAGTAAAAAAAAAGTCTATCACAAGTAGACTGATATAATGCAGTTCAGTGCAGTTAAACTACATTATGAAACTGCACTATATGGCAGCATAGATGGGGCCTACGTCTTCCAATAGGGTTCAAGTTCAGGTTCTAGTGGACATTGACCCCAGTGTCATGCTAGAAAACCCAGAAATTCCCAGTAATTATTTTTTTAAAAAACCTCAGCAATTTCCTTATGTGTGTTTCTTCATGTTCATAGGGGTCCTATGCCCCTAGCTCAAGTGAATGTCCAGAGTATGATACTCAGTTTAGTCATCTTCTAGGGTAGTGGGTCGCAACCTGTGGGTCCCCAGATGTTTTGACCTTCAACTACCAGAAATCCTAACAAGCTTGTAAACTGGCTGGGATTTCTGGGTGTTGTAAGCCAAAATACCTGATTGTCATGTATCATGTTCTGCAGTTGGTGGTGGTTGGTGGTGGTAGGTCTAGGACAGTGGTTCCCAAACTTTTTTGCCTACCGCCCCCTTTCCAGAAAAACATTTACTCAGCACCCCCCTAGAAGTTAATTTTTTAAAATAAATAAATAGCAATTAAACAGATATATGTTTCTACCTTTTTCTACCTTTTTCGTAAAATATACTAAATAAAGGTGTATATTACAAACACCGAATTCCAGAAATAATCACAAAAACAATATGTTTGGGGGAGTATGAGCAACGGATGATGGGATTTGCAGTACCTTCAGCTAATTCAGCTCTGACTTCCACAAACCACTAAGATCCCCATAAATGACAGATCTGGATCAAACGGCAACGCCTGCCCGGGGATCGCACGCTTGCAACTGTGTCCCTGTGAGTTGGAATCCCCGGGCAGGCGTTGCCGTGGAAACTGCAGCGCGCGCCTCCTTCCTCTCATCAACCCCACCCACGGCGCAGTCCTGTGTATCGGCCTCTTTCTTCCAACGGGGACGTCCTCATAAGTGCGCGATCCTGCAAATGGCAAGCCTGGCTCACGCCACCGCCCCCTTACAGGGGTTCAGCGGCCCCCCCCCCCAATCCTCCTGAGCCTCCCAGCTCCCCCTTGGATCACCCCACCACCCACCAGGGGATGGTACCGCCCACTTTGGGAACCACTGGTCTAGGAGTTGGTGATGGAAGGGTTAATGTAAGTCTTAGTTCTAAAGGGTTGAGTAATCTGTAAGTAAGAGTTCATGGGTGAAAGTAATTAAGGGTGGAGGTATGCAAGAGATAGGTTGCAGCTTGGCTCACCATCGTCATTTTCTGAGGCTGAGAAAATGTGACTCATTCAGGTCATAGAATCATAGAGTTGGAAGAGACATCGTGGGCCATCCACTCCAACTCCATTCTGCCAAGAAGCAGGGAAATCGCATTCAAAGCATCCCTAATAGATGACCACCCAGCCTCTGCTTAAAAGCCTCCAAAGAAGGAGCCTCCACCACACTCCAGGGCAGAGAGTTCCACAGCTGAACCGATCTCACCATTAGGAAGGTCACTCAGTGAGTTGAGCAGAGATGTGAACCTTGATTGTCCATCATCTCATAGAAGTCATTACCTCAGGCTGGTTCTCATCTCTCTGTGTGGATCCATCATTATCAACACACCTGAGTCTACCTTGCGTTCAGAAAGGGCCACCCAACCTCCCCTTGATGACATTACCCTCCTGTTGTTTTCATCCACTTCTTTTAATGCTTCCAACAGCTTAAATTCAGCAGTTTTATAATCCCATCCCTAGTTTTCATCCTGGTCCTGCCATCCACTGTCTGTAGGGACAGGGAGTAAACAGATAATTTCTTTCTTTTATCCTCGGGGCTTACTGGGGATTAAACTATTCTTGGCACCAACATTACAATTGTTGTTCATTTGGGGGGAGGAAAGGTGGGTGAGCAGAAGAAGGGAATCAGCAAACCAGGGGAAACAACCAGCTTCATGGAGATGGGAATAAACAACTGTAGCAGCGCTCTCTCTCTCTCTCTCTCTCTCTCTCTCTCTCTCTCTCTCTCTCTCTCGGCATTACTTCGTGAAGGAAGATTCTTAGGAAGGACTCATCCCACGCTTTTTACAAGCTCGTTGATGACTAAAAAGGCCAATCTGAGATAGGCAAGTTCGGTTGCAGAAAGCACAGCAGAAAGTCTCCTTGGGTGAGGTTGTTTCCAAGTTGCGATTCTTTCTGCGTTGTCGTTTCTCTTTGAGACCCATTCGCCATGTCTTCTCGAAAGAGGCCGCAGCATTGTGGATAGTGCGTCTCCATGGCTCCCGATGTGAGGCCAGGGTGAACCATTGTTGGTGATCAATCTGGCCAAGCCTGAGATGTTGTTTCAGGGAGTCCTTATATCTCTTTTTTGGGGTGCCTCTCTTGCGTTGACACATGGTGAATTCACCATAGAGTAGTATCTTTGGGAGGCGGTGGTCCTCCATCCGAGAGATGTGCCCTGCCCAGCACAACTGTGTTCTCAATAGCATGGCCTCAATGCTGGTAATCCCTGCAACATTAGTCACATAGTTGGCCCAGTGTATATTTAGGATTGTGCGAAGACAGTGTTGATGAAAGCGTTCGAGGAGTCGTAGGTGTTGGCGATAGGTGACCCATGTTTCACACCCATAGAGGAGAATAGACAGTACGATAGCTCTGTACACACTGATTTTGGTGCTTTGCCTCAGGTGCTTGTGGTTCCAGATTCTTTTGTGAAGCCTTCCGAATGCACTCTATGCCTTTGCTAATCTGTGATCTATGTCTTTATCAATATTGGCGTCTGAAGAGATCATGCTTCCCAGGTAGGTGAACTGCTGAACAGACTTAAGCACAGATTATCCTATGCTAACATGGGGATGATGGTATTCTTCCTGTGGTGCGGGCTGGTAGAGGACTTCCGTTTTCTTCAGGCTGACTTCCAGCCCAAACAGCTCTGCAGCTGCTGCAAAGCAGGATGTAAGGCGCTGCAGGGATGCTTCTGAATGGGCGACAAGGGCGGCATCGTCAGCAAAAAGCAGCTCACGGACTAGATAGTTTATAGTCTTAGTGCGAGCCCTCAGACGGCTTAAGTTGAACAAGCTGCCATCAGTACAATAGCGTATATATATGCTGTCTTCTTCTTCAAGGTCTGCCATAGCTTTTTGGAGCATCATGCTGAAGAAGATTGTAAATAGGGTTGGTGCAAGAACACAACCTTGTTTCACTCCATTAGTTATGAGAAAGGGCTCTGAGAGAGCATCGCCGTATCTGACTTGACCGCGCTGGCCCTCATGTAACAGGATAATCATTTTGAGGAATTTGGGGGGACATCCTAGCCAACCAACAAATCCCTCTTGCCTTACAATCACAAACCATGGAGTTGGAAGGGACTGCGAAGGCCTTCCGACTCCTTTTCAATAGGAAAATACATAGTTTAAGCCACTGTTTCTCAACCTGGGGGTCAGGACACCTGGGAGGGGGGTCACAAGGGGATGTCAGAGGGGTCACAAAAGACCATCAAAAAACACAGTATTTTCTGTTGGTCATAGGGGTTCTGTGTGGGATGTTTGCCCCAATTCTATCATTGGTAGGGTTCAGAATGCTCTTTGTAGATGAACTATAAATCCCAGAAACTACAACCCCCTAATGTCAAGGTCTATTTTCACTCCACCAGTGTTTACATTTCGTTATATTGAGTATCCGTGCCAAGTTTGGTCCAGATCCATCATTGTGTGAGTCCACAGTGCACTCTGGATGTAGGTGAACTACAACTCCAAAACTCAAGGTCATTGCCCACCGCATCCTTCCAGTATTTTCTGTTGGTCATGGCAGTTTTGTGTGCCAAGAATGGTTCATTTCTGTCATTGGTGGAGTTCAGAATGTTCTTTGATTAGAGGTCAACTATAAATCCCAGCAAACTACAATTCCCAAAGGACATGTTCTAGCTTGCCATTATGAACTATTATGCCCAGAAGTAGCATTCCACCGGTCATAATATCATTTCCAAAATGGTGTTGGACTGCGAATCCCAGGACCTCAATCAGCAAAGGTGGTTGTGCTGAACACTGGGCGATGTGGTGCTGGAGGAGAACTCTGTGGGTGCTGTATGTAGACCAATAAATGAGTTCTGGGACAAATGAAATCCCTAGGATCATGGTGACTAAACTCACCACGAGAAGGCACGACTCAATAAAAAAAGATAATGATGCTTGGCAAGGTGAAAGGCAGAAGTAATAGAGGAAGATCACATTATAATTGGCTAGAATCAATCAAGAAAGCAACATCCCTGAGTTTGCAAGACCTCGTCTGGGCTGACTTGGAAGCCTCTCATTCCATAAATCAACATTGGCGAGACAACATTGAACAACAGCAACCTCCAAACACAGAATCGCAAGGAACATTGACAACACTCCATTATTAATAACAGCAACAAGAAGAAAATGATAGCTCCAGCGATCCTCAATCGGTACTTAGCCTCATGTTTAATCAAGGCCTGGCTCAATGGCAGCTTTGGCACCGAGTGGGGCTGAGAGTTTGGCGGAGAAAGCGGGATCAGGGAGAGCGCAGCTGCCCTGCAGAGAAGAGCATTTGGTTTCCCTCCCACAAGGCAGAGAGGGGGCAAACCAATTGGCAATGAGAAGGGACCCTTCGCCTGCAAATGGATCCAGACGATCAGCCACAGAGGAGGAGAAAAAAAGACATCTGGTCTGAATTGGCCAGGAAACAGTTATGGCAGAATGAAAATAGCACGCGGTTCACGTCTTTACCAATCCACACACTGTCTTGCTAGAGAAAAGATATGCCACACAGATGATTGGTAAATAATAAGTTGTTTACACTTTGTTATACAGAGCAACATATATTTTTGCTGTTTTTATTCTGTTTTTAACTACGTTGTGTTGTGTATTCATTGTTGCGAACGACCCCGAGCCTTTTTGGGAAGGGTGGTATATAAATCGAAATAATAATAATAATATACAGTTGTTGTAAGTTCTTCGGGCTGTATGGCCATGTTCCAAAAGCATTCTCTCCTGACATTTTGCCTGCATCTGTCAGGCAATGCATTTGTTGTGGTTGTTGTTATTATTATTATTATCCAGGAATCTTAGCAGACCACAAGCTGAATGTGAGTCAACAGTGTGATGCAGCAGCTAAGAAAGTCAATGCAATGCTGAGCTGCATCAATGGGGTATAGTGTCGAGATCAAGGAAAGCCCCACTCTATCATGCTTTAGTAAGATCTCATCTGGAATACCTCATCCAGTTCTAGGCACCACAGTTCAAGAAGGATATTGAAAAGCTGGGTGGTATTCAGAAAAGATTCACGGTTTGGAAGCCAAGCTCTATGAAGAATGGCTTAGGCAACTGGTTATGTTTGGCTTGGAGAAAAGAAGGCTGAGAGGGGACATGAGAGCCATGTTCAAATGTAGGAAAGGATGTGTTGTTGAAGGCTTTCATGGCCGGAATCACTGGTTGCTGTAAGTTTTCCAGGCTGTATGGCCATGTTCCAGAAGAATTCTCTCCTGATGTTTCACGCACATCTATGGCAGGAATCCTCAGAGGTTGTGAGGTCTGTTGGAAACTAGGCAAGTGAGGATGTCCAGGGTGGGAGAAAGAACTCTTGTCTGCCTGAAGCAAGTGTGAATGTTGCAAGGCCATTCAATGCTAACCAAGGTGACCAATTGCAACATTCACACTTATGGCACCTCACCTTGGAGCAGGGACCAAGTCTTTGGTTGACAATGACACATAATTGATACAAGTCTGACATTTGAGATCTTACTTCTGACCATGCTGATTTGAGAGAGAAGTTCCTTCCAAAGTCATGCCAGGATTACCCATAAGGCCAACGAGGCCATGGCCTAGGGGCACAAGCCGGGAGGGGGGGCAGATTAACACTTTGATTAACACCAAAAAAACCCAAAACTGGTCTGCGCACCTCTTTCCCCCTTTCTCATGCCCCTCCTCGCTCCTTCTCTTGGCAAAGTCTCTGCTCCGTCCCCTCCTTCTCTCGTGCGTTCTCGCGCGCACGCTCTCTCTCTCTCCCGCTCTCTTGTGCGTTCTCTCTCTCGCACGCTCTCATGCACGCGCTCTCTTGCGCTCTCTCTCTCGCGTGCACACTCTTGTTCTCTCTCACGCTCTCTCGCGCGCGCTCTCTTTCACACGCTCTCTCTCGTACGCTCTCTCTCACACTCTCTCTTGCGCTCTCTCTCGCTCTCTCATGCACAGTCTCTCTCTTGCTCTCTCTCTTGCTCTCTCTCTCTCTCTCTCTATCGTGTGCACCTTTGGAGCGAGTTTGCACCCGCTGCACTCTCCCCAAGCCTCCCGACTCCCGGGGAGACCTTCAGAGCACAGCAGAGCTTTCCAGCCGGTGGGAATTGGGATCTTGGCGGTGGCGGGAGGTTGGCTTAAAGGGGGCGTAATGCCAAAGTGTGGCCTAGGGCGCAAAAAAGTGTTAATCCGGGCCTGTCCAAAGTTCTTCATCGGCCTTGGTCTAAGTGGCGGCACACCTTCCATCTCTGAGCATCGATGCGCAGAGCACAGGGTCACTGAGCACATCATGTGCCTTGACGAAGCCCTCCTCCTTCTCTTTAGCACCGTTCCCACATTTCCCATGCCCACGCTCATATCAGACTTGCAATGACAACCTGCCAGGAGTCCTGCCACCACCAATCACCGCAGTGACAGCTGGCGTCGGTTTGGCACAGGCTACCTTCATGTATAATATATATTGTTTTGAAATTGTTTAGGGTTGTGAGAAGAAAACCTGTCCTCCTTGAAATTTACAACCGAGCTACTCCTCTACACAACACACCAGCTGCGCCATCCAATTCCAAACTCAGAATCCAGATCAGGAGGAAAAACAGTGATTGGCCTCCCTGGCTGGCATCCTCGGTTCGTTTCTCCCGTTGCCTTGAAAGTGGTGACAGCCCTTAGCAACTCCTACAATTTTATCGCAAGCAGTTGGAGTTCTGGAGATTCAGCTCTCAGCAGTGCCTTTTAAAAATAAGAGCGAGTCGAAGGCCCGCTCTCATGGAGGGAGGCAGAGAGAGAGAGAGAGGTCCAGGAAGACTTGCTGGGAGGGGTGTAATGGAAAGTCTCCATATGTAGATGGCACTTCGGCAGGCAGCAAAGGGAAAATGGGAAAACCCATTTTAGATTGCATGCAGCCCCTCCCCATCATATATCTCTCTCAATAAAGCTAAAAAATAAATAATAATAATAATAATAATAATACTCTGGGACTTACGAATTCAGACAGACAGAGTTTTGGAGGACAATACTCCTGACTTCACGATCGTGTTAAAAAACAAAGTATGGATCGTTGATATTGCAATCCCAGGCAACAGCAGGATTGAAGAGAAACAACTGGAAAAGCTGACGTGATATTAGGATTTAAAGACTGAACTGCAAAGACTATGGCACAAGCCAGTCAAAGGAGTCCCAGTGGTAATCGGCACATCGGGTGCAGTGCCTAAAGACCTTGGCCTGCACTCAGGGGCGGACCTACATATTCCGGGGGGGTAAGTGAAAAAAAATTTCATCCTCCCCCCCCAGTAGCTCCCAAGCGCGAGTCACGCTCTGGTGCCCCGTGCGCATGCGGCAATCTCCGCGCATGTGCACTGGCTCCAGAGCGCAGCTCCCACTTTGGAGCCCAGTGCGCATGCGCCAATCTTCGTGCATGCGCACTACTGCATGCATGCGCACTGGCTCCAAAACGGGAGGTGCGCTCTGGAGCCAGTACGCATGCGTGGAGATTTTCATGCATGCGCAGCAGCTCCTACAGGCGCCGTAGCGCCTGTAGAAGCTTTTGCGCATGCGTGAAAAATCTCCGCACATGCGCAGCGTGGCCAGAGCACCCCGGGCGGCGGGGCTGGCTGAGACAGGCCCGGCCGGTGCGGTGGCGCAGTGGCGCAGCGGCGCGGCAGGGCGTGGGCGGCGGGCGGGGCAGGCAGGGCGGCGCCCCTCTCAGGTGGTGACGCCCCTCCCAGGTGACGACGCCCTACATGACTGCATAATCAGCATAATGGTTAAACCGGCCCTGCCTGTACTTAAAAACAATCGGCGCCGACAAAATGACCAGCTGCCAGCTGCAAAAGGCCACCTTACTGGGATCTGCATGCATTATTCGCCAATACATCACATAGTCCTAGACACTTGGGAAGTGTCCGATGTGTGATCCAATACAACAGCCAGCAGAGTGATCTTGTTTGCTGTTGACTTGTTTTGTTGTGTTTCTAATAATAATAATAATAATAATCAGCAAAGAATACATTCAAAGGGTCAGAAAAATTCTCAAAAGCAAGCTCAATGGAGGAAAATACCATCAAGGCCATAAACACTTGGGCCATACCTGTCATAAGATATACTGCAGGCATCATAAACTCAGCACAGGCAGAACTGGACAATTTGGACAGAAAAACAAGAAAACTCATGACCATTCATAATTCACTACATCCCCGCAGTGATGTTGACCAGCTCTATCTGCCTAAAAGGTCTGGTGGCAGAGGACTTTTACAAGTCAAATAAGCAGTTGAAGAAGAAAAATATTGTGCACCATTTTTCAGGCAAAGTTGCTCAGATACGTCTCGAGCTGGACACCAGTTTAAGCGCAATGCCAAATGAGGTAACCAAGGCTCCTGTCTGTTCGATCTTACGGGATTCTTTTCATCTTGTTTTGCCTGATGACGTGGACGGGATCCTTGGGGCTGTGAGGGCAGCCGCTTGTGCCCTGGACTCTTGCCCTTCCTGACTAGTTAAACTGGCCAGGGATGGGTTGTTGGATTGGTTTGCTTCCATCATAAATGCATTGTTGGGCCAACTGAAATTCCCGTCCTGCCTTAAGCAGGCGGTGGTGAAACCATTATTGAGAAATCCTTCCCTTGACCCCTCCGTGCTTAATAATTACAGACCAATTTCCAACCTCCCTTTTTTGGGCAAGGTGTTGGCGCGGATGGTCGCCTCGCAGCTCCAGGGATTCCTAGATGACACCAATTCTCTAGATAATTTGCAGTCTGGTGATTATACTATGTGATGTTATACTGTTTATTTTATTTGTCATTTCAAATATTTTGTTATGGTTTTTTCCCTTGCTGTTTTATGTTTAACTAGCTTACCCGGCCACGCGTTGCTGTGGCATACTCTGGTGGTATGGGAAAGTACATATTGAGGAAGTGCTTGTTTTTAATATATGTTATTTCTTTTGCTGTGGCAACCTCCTTGTACTCTCGTGCTTGAAAAGCACAATCAAAGCAGTCCTGAGAGATGACCATTCAGCCCCAGCAGAATAATAAGAATCATAAGAATCATAAGAATAATTCCTTGGGTAGGAAGAACTGTGGCCTATAGTTCCTGTGGCCTATAGTTAGAATCGTCGAAGTAGAGGTAGATATCTGGAGTATTATGGAAGAGAGGTACCTACCTATTCATTCCCCCTTTCTTCCCCTTCCCCTTTCTCTCCTTTCTTCCTTCTGTACATCTTTATTTCATTCCTTCCTTTGCTCTTTGGTTCCATCCTTCCTCCTCTCCTTCCTTCCTTCCCTCCCCCTTTCTCTACTTCTTCCTTTGTCTCCTTCTTTCCTTCCCTGTTTCCTTCCTTCGTTCACTTTTTATTTCCTTTTATCCTGCCTTCCTTCTTTACCTCTGGCCTGCCTTTCCTTTCCTTCCCTCCTTCTCTCTTTCTTTCCTTCCCCTCCCTCATTCCTTCACAACAGCAACAATGGAGGACCTTCTCACAGCCACTCCACAGAGAGCCCCCCACCCAGGGCATGTTTTTGAGGCCGGCGCAGGCAAGAGGGAGCCCGGGCCGCGCCACCAATCGAGGCCCCGGCTTTGCCGAAGATGGTGGGCCTCCCTCCTCCCTTTGTTTCTTTCTCAGTCAGCGGCGGCACCACCCCACGGAGAAACGCACTACCCCCGCAGGCCTGCTTTTGAGTCCAGCACAGGAGAGAGGGAGCCCAGCCCGAGGCAGCAACCAAGCCCCCGGCTTCGGGGAAGATGGCAAGCCTACTTCCTCCTTTTGTTTTTCTTCCCCTCAGCTCCATTCCCTCCCCGGTTTCCTCCGGTGATTTCACCCTCGTCATCTTCCTCCTCCTTCTCTCCAAAGCCTCGTTTTCCTCCTTTTTTCCGTCTCTCCTTTTCTTCTTGCCTCTCTCTTTCTGTGGATGCGGCAGTAGTGGGAGCCAGCCAGGCACCGCTGCGCATGCGCCAGCCATCTTGGGCGTGGGGGATGCTGGGAAATGTAGTCCCCCAGGTTTTGGGCTTTTTTGGAGTGATTTTCGGGGATTTTGTGAAGTTTTTCGAGTGTTGGTCACACCTCGCTTTGTGAGACGTGTAGTGGCCAAATTTTGTGTTTCTGCATCCAGTGGTTTTTCTGTTTTTAAGCCTGGAATGACGACATGAAGATTTATATATATATAAGATTTATATATATATAGATTGTGTTGTATTGTTTTTGGACTTGGCCTCATGTTAGCCGCCCCGAGTCCCCTGTGGGTAGATGGTGGCGGGTTATAAATAAATTTTATTATTATATTATTATTATGGTTCTATCTGCCATTGGATGCTGGGTCTCATTCTTCCTTTCTGAGAGTGCCTCTTTCTTCTTATATAATGGCAAAGGTTTCCATGCAGAGAAAGCAAATGAAGACAGTCAGACAAAATGCTTGGAAGTGTAATAATGGATCCAGAAGCGGAGATGCTTTTCAGTGGCATCTACATGGCAACAGGGATATTTATTTACTGCGTCCTATGGTCCCTAGCATATGAAAAGATGGGGGAATCAGTGCTGTTCCGATGGGCTATCATGACTTATCCCCTTTTTTACGCCTCCGCACCAAAATCGTTTTGCCTTCCAGTGGTTTGCACTCACCCCTACTACTCACACCGTCTTTCTCTTATTCTCTCCTTCTCTAATCCAGAAAACGACAAAAACGAGCCATTAATAAAAAGACAACCTGTCAGCACCTCGCTAATGCTAGGCATTAAAAATACAGGAGACCTTTCTCCCCTCTCTTGGCTGGCCAGCCCAGGAATGAATCATGCAGGAATGGGAAGGGAAGATAAGGAAAGAGGCCAAAAGGCACAAATGGAGCAATCACTATTGTGGTTCCGGCCTGCATTCATTTCCTTTCTGATGGGGAGACCATCCTAGCAATGGACAGCGTGGACAAAGAGGCAGAGATAGGACTGATACCAGGACAAGGCCAGTCATTCCCATTCACACCATGAATTAAATCCCCTTCCGTCTCCCACATTACAACACCTGCGCTTTAATTCTTTTCCCCTCTCCGCGTCTTGTCAGCAACAGAACCAGATTAGGCTAATGCTGATGAACTGGAGGCTTGAAGCATCATCAAAAGTGACAAATCAATAGCAATTTATGACTCTTTGGAGCTTGGCAGAGCAGGGAAGGCAGGCGGCAGCTGAAGTGCGGGTGGGAAGAGACGAAATGTTCCGGCAGCAGAGAAAAATGCCTCCCCAGAGTCTTGCAAAGGAGATGGGAAGCAAAAGGGCTGGGATCTCTAGGGAAAGGTGCTGGACATGCCCCAGGCTGTCCCCAGTATTTTATTTATTTATTTATTTACAGCATTTTTTAAGTGAGTGTACTAACGCAGTGTTTCCCAACCAGTGTGCCGTGGCACACTAGTGTGCCGTGAGCGATCATCAGGTGTGCCGTGGGAAATTGGAACCTCCAATACCCTTTCTTACCCCTCCTGCCCACAGTGCTCTCTGGGTGTAGGTGAACTACAACTTCCAAACTCAAGGTCAATTCCCAAGCAAACCCTTTCAGTACTTTCTGTTGGTAATGAGAGTTCAATATGCCAAGTTTGGTTCAATTCCATTCTTGCAAGAGTTCATGATGCTCTTTGATTGTGTGTTAACTATAAATCCCAGAAACTGTAACTCCCAAATGTCAAGGTCTATTTTCCCTGAACTCCATCTGTGTTCACATTTGGGCACATTGAGTATTCATGCCTAGTTTGGTCCTGATCCAACATTGTTTCAGTCCACAGTGCTCTCTGGATATAGGTGAACTACAACTCCAAAATTCAAGGTCAATGCCTACCAAACACTTATAGTATTTTCTCTTGGTTATGGGAGTTCTGTGTGGGAAGTTTGTGTCTTTCTGCCATTCCTGCCAGGATATCTATGTTGTGTTCATCGAAACAGGCCCAGGTTTCACACTGAGTGTATAAATACATTTTTAAAAAATATTAACTATATGTATTACTGTGTTAGAGTGTCATTTTGTGCCATTTTGGGTGGTGGTGTGCCCCAGGATTTTGGAAATGTAAAAAATGTGCCGCGGCTCAAAGAAGGTTGAAAAACACTGTACTAATGTATAATTTATTTGTTTGTTTACAGTATTTATATTCCACCCTTCTCACCCCACAAGAGACTCAGGATGGATTGCAGTGTACACATACATGGCAAACATTCAATGCCATAGACACACAACACATATAGACAGTCAGAGGCTATTTTGCTTTTTCTGGCCACCAGGGGAGCTGTCACTTCACCATCCATCTGCGACACTGATGAAGTACTTTTCCGCATTTCCCGCATGCTTTGCTGGATTTTTTTTATTGCCTCGTAAATTAGTTAAATTAACCTCCCCGCACATAGGTGGTAGGACTGTTCTACAATTTTGGATATGCCCAAATTTCAGAAGTTTTTCGGATACTTCTGACTTTTTTAGCAATTTCAAGAGCAACTCTCCCAACAGGAATTCCAAAATCCAAAATTCCAAATTTTGGAATTCCGAATTCCGGATGTCATTTCCAAATTTTCTTGCTGATTGCTCATTGGCTGATGGCTAACAGCTGACTCTCCCTTCTGCTGATTTTTTTTGCCCATTTTTGAAAACGGACGACATTTCCGAAGAATTCCGAATTTTGGAAATACTTCCGAATCAATTTCGAAATTTATAGGAAATTTTTCGGATGTCCATATAATCTAAAATGACAGCTACAATTAGATCTGAAACGAGTTTTGAAATGTTTTTTTCTTGGCTCAACCAGCCCTAATAGGTGGTACCTACTTTTCCTACTTGACAGATGCAACTGTCTTTCAGGTTGCAAAGGTCAACAACAAGTTACACAATTGGTCGAAGCTCACTCCGACCCAGGCTGGCTTCACACTCATGACCTTTTTGGTCAGTAGTGATCTTAATGCAGCTGACACCCAGCCAGCTGCACCACAGTCCCATCCCTAGATCTTCAACCTATCACTCTTTTTCTTCTCCCCTTCTTGTTCCACACTCGCCCATATTAATCCTCTGCCATCCCACTGTTGTAGCTGCATTTAAAAGGTCCTGAGTTCTCTATCATCCTCCAGCTTTGCAGTCAGATTACTTCAATTGCTGCAAACAGAGTTCAAAAGTGCAAAAAAATATTGCAAGCCATTAATTTTGTAGAGGTGGATGGGATAGGATAGGATAGAGGGGGTCCTTGTCCTTTTGAGGAGTTTTAAACCAAATTTATTATTTATTTATTTATTTTTATTTCAAATATTTATACCTCACCCTTCTCTACCCCCGGAGGGCATCTCAGGGTGGCTGACAACCGGCAGCCATTAGATGCCCACATATACAATCAATAAAAGCAACAATTACACAATAAATAACACATTGATCAGATTAAAACCAATTAAAATACAACTATACAAATAGTCCGAGTTCTGGAATCCGAAGCCAGTCCATAGTCTGTTTTCATAACACTGTCATCATTCTATTGTCCGCCTGCTACCCAGATATCTAACCAAATGCCAGGTCCCATAACCACGTCTTTAACTTTTTCCTAAAGGAAAGGAGGGAAGAAGTTGACATAATATCACTGGGGAGTGAGTTATACAGGCGAGGGGCCACTACCGAGAAGGCCCTGTCTCTCATCCCCACCAAACTTATTTGTGACAAAGGTGGGATCGACAGCAGAGACTCTCCGGAAAATCGTAAATTTCGAGGTGGGACATAAGGGGAGATATGTTTGGCCAAGTAAGCTGGGCCAGAACTGTATAGGGCTTTATAGGTCAAAACCGGCAAATTTGACCTATCTTTGATATCATGATTGATATATTTATTTATTTATTATTTCAATTTATATACCAGCCTTCCCAAAAAGGCTCAGGGTGGTTCACAACAATGAATACACAACACAACGTAGTTAAAAACAGAATAAAAACAGATTAGGACCAGAATGGAAAGCACAACCTTAGAGATTAAATGCCTGGCGGAACAGGGTGGTCTTATAACCCCTCCTGAAGGCCTGTAACTCCGTTATTGCTCATGCCTCTGCCGGGAGGGCGTTGCACAGGGTAGGCGCTACTACAGAAAAGGTGCCCTGCCGAGTTGATGACAATCGGCTAATCTTGAGTGATGGAACCTCCAATAGGTTTTGGTCCATGGACCGTAGTGGTCTCTGGGGAATGTGCAGGGAGAGGCGGTCCTTCAGGTACACTGGCCCCAGACCATGCAAGGCCTTAAAGGTTAACACCAGCACTTTGAAGGCAATCTGGTACTCGATGGGAAGCCAGTGCAAACGCTGGAGGACTCGTGTGATGTGGCATGTTAGTGTCACTCCAGCCAGCAGTCGAGCCGCAACATTTTGCACCATCTTCAGTTTCCGGATTACCGACAAGGGAAGGCCAATGTAAAGGGCTTTACAGTAGTCCAGTCTCGAGATGACCGTGGCCTGGATTACCGCGGCTAGGTCGTCACCGGAAAGGTAGGGCACCAGCCACCTTGCCTGGCGCCGATGGAAAAACGCTGCTCTGCTCACGGTGGAGACTAGTTTGGAACTAATGCTTAATAGTTCCAAATTTAGTACATGTACAGTATATGTTGTTTGTTTCCATTTCCATATATTTCTCTTTTTCTGCTTCTGTTTGTTTGTTGTTATGCTTTTTTGTGTGTACATCATTTGCATTAAAGTTAATTTTTTATATATCACAAAAAAAACAAACACACAGCGCTCAATTTTGCTGCTTAGCCGGATTGGCTGAATTCCTAGGATTTGAAAACCACATATATATATATATATACACACACACACAAAACACTTTTTTTTTTTTGGAACCTCGCCTAGAAAAAAAGCCCCACAAAATTATTGCTTTAATTCTCCGAGTCCTGGTCTGAAGCAAAGCTTTCCAAATGAAATTTCTTACAATAAGTAAAATTGCAATGATAATAATAATAAGTAAATAATAATAATAAGTAAAATTATAATAAATTATAAATTATTATTAAATAATAAGTAAAATTATAAGAAATTATATAATTTCTTATAATGAGTAAAATTGCAGCCTTCCCCTTGACTCACTCTCCCATTCTCTTACTCTAATAAAACTTTCATTATTTAAAATTAAGTGGCAGCTGGAGAGAAAGGTTTGGCCGCATCGAGGTAGGAATGGTTTCGCCTCCGCTTGCAATGCATAAAGGGATCAAGAGTTCGGGTTTCAAATACAATCAGGGCTCTTGATCGCTTTGACAGTCTGCCCCCCGCTTAGCCCTCCGACGATTTTGCAGCAGACGAAGGAAAACGGAAACGGCAATTAAAGGCACCAGGATTGCCACCAACTCCTGCTTTCCAAATACCAGGCATCCGTTGAAAGCGGACAAAACAGTGAGCCAATGAATATGAAAGGCATATTCAAAGGGCCTTCAAAGGGCCTGTTGTATGTCAGCCTGTGATTGTGTCTGATGTTCATGATGGGAATGGGGATGATGTTCCTGATGGTGGCCCTGGGTCTGGGGATGAAGGTTTGCCTGGGCCTGAGTTAAACTTAGACAAGAGGTGCAAGCTGTCTCTGTAAGATTCACAAGGTTACATTCCTGGGAGAGGCCCTTCGCAGTCTTTCTCAGAGCAACTGTCTGACGACGATTTGTCAGGTGCAGAAGTTAATGAGAGTGTAGATAGAAGGCAAGGCTCTTGTAAACCGAGACAGAGTGCTCCGGCGCAAAGAAGATCAGTTTGTTTACAACGGTCATTCCCAAAGTTGACGCTACCGCCCCCTGGGGGAGCTGGATAGATCCAGGGGGGGGGGGCGGTGATGCCCACAGGTGCGTTTGGGGGGCAATGAAGGGAGCAGTGAAAGCATGGCTGAAATCACTGTGCGATGCCTCCCTTGCGTTCCCGCCGGCCTTGTGCAATGCCTCTCTCGCCGGCCGGCAAAGGCATAAGGCAGGAGAAGGCAGCCTTCACACAAGGACTGGCCTTGCGCCTTGCCTCCCTTGTGCTACCGCTGACCGGCAAGGGCACGAGGCAGGAGAAGGCAGCCTTCGCACAAGGCCTGGCCTTGCTCGTCGCCTCCCTCGCCTCCTTCGCGCTCTCGCCGGCTGGCAAGGGCACAAGGGAGGAAAGAGCTCTTTCGCGCCAGCCGGCAGCCGGCTCCATGTAAGTCCATGCCGCGTGGGGGATCTTCCCATGCAGGCCAGTATTAACACCTTTTTGCGCCCTAGCCCACACTTTGGAATTACGCCCCCTTTAAGCCAACCTCTACCGCACCCCCTCCCCCCAATCATTCAGACTTCCAGGATCCTTGAGCCAAGGCGGTTAAATAGCATTAATTATAATAAGTGTAGATATCCCCCCCTTTTCTCAGAAAGGGGTCCTTTCTGGATCTGGAGTGGGAAAAGAAGGTGCGCAAGAGAAAGACAAGAGGAAGGAAAGGAAAGGAAAGCGGCATGAAGAAAGGAAAGCCCCCCGGCGACCAGCAGCCTCTTCCCGAAGAGGAATGCAATTCCCCTTCTCCCTTCTCCCTTTGGATATCAGGAAAGGTGGGCACTGGGAGGATGAGGGGGAGGAGTGGAGAGGGGCAAGCAGGACAAGGCAGAAGGGGGAAGGAACAGAGGCACCGAGAGAGAAAGAGACGGGGGGGGGACAGCCACCTTCCTTCCCTCTTTCCCTTCTTTCCACTACCCGCGCTTTCCCACCAAAAAGGAGCAAGGAGAATCCTGGCCTAATACTAACCCTGCTTCTCCTTCTATTTCCCCGCAGGCTCCAAACCCTTCTTCTCGCGCTCACCTCTCGGCGTGAAGGCTGCTGCGGGGTGGCAACTGCGCCGGGATTCAAGCTGCCTCTGTCTCCTCCACCAGGGTCCTGGGGTGCTGCGCACGCTCGGCAGTGGCCCCGGGGGCTTCCCTCCGCCATTCCTTCCTCCCCCACCCCTTTGCAGTGCCCTCCCCCTCTCCCCCTGCCCTCCCCCGAGAGAGAGAGAGAGAGAGTCATCTCCATGCGCTTGCGTATTTTTTGTCCGTGATCTGCGCCCCCCTCGGCTTGCGCCCCTAGGCCATGGCCTAGGTTGGCCTTATGGGTAATCCGGGCCTGCTCCCATGCCCAGTTCTCACTGCCTGCCGGGCTTGCCAGAGGCATGAGCTTCCCTGTCGAATCTGGGCCCAGAATGCACCAAGCAACAGCAACTCCCAAATCTCAAAGTATGTATATTTCCCTCAAACTTCTCCAGTATTTTATGTTGATTATGGGAGTTTTGTATGCCAGGTTTGGATCAATTCCATGATTGCTGGAGTTCAGAATGCTCTTTACACCTTTCTTTACTATATTTTACGAAAAAGGTAGAAACGTTAATACATATATCTTTCTGTTTAATTGCTATTAAAAAAATTAAAAAATAATTTCTAGGGGGCGCTGAGTAATATTTTTTCTGGAAAGGGGGCGGTAGGCCGAATAAGTTTGGGAACCACTGGTTTACAGGAAAAGAAAGATAAGAAATCTTTATCGGGTGGTAAGGTCAAGAGAAGTATTTTCCTTTCGGTTTTGGGATCTGGAGAAGCCCTATATTGATTCATGGGAACGAACTGCCTCAGAAACATTAAAGTTTCACGATGGTCTTGCTTTCAAGTATTCTTAGTTTCATGTACCAAGTTTTTGCCAAGGTCCTGATTTGTATATTGGATTTTTCATGCTGCCTTTTTTCATGGATTCTGGTGCCTGTTTCATGGATTTTTATACCTATGGATCTTGTTTTGCCTTGAAGCTCATGGGCTAACCTTTGTTTTGGAACTTTACTGCTTTTGCTAATTTTATTTATGCTTTCCCTACTTATATTCTTCAATAAACCGCTTGTTGATTTTACCCACCTGGTGTGGTGTTTAAGGTCAGAGATGCTCCTGCTCTGGTGTACGATGGGGCCATTAATCCATGGATGGAGAATCCCATGGATACAGAGAGCCAGCTACTGTTTCTTTACATAGTGGTCAGCCCTCTTTTGTTTTTATCCAATTTGGGTCCCCAGTTGTTAGGGTTGCCAACTGTCCCTTATTCTAAGGGACGTCCCTTATTTCGGCCCCAAATTTCGTGTCCCTTATTTTCAGCTCCTGTCCCGTACAGGCCCGGATTAACACTTTTTTGCACCCTAGGCCACACTTTGGAATTATGCCCCCCACACACACACACACACCACTCAGACCCACACTTGGCTGGCTTTCACCATGGTGCCTCCGGAGCAGAAGAGAAAGGCGAGTAGGCACCATCCCGCCACCTCCAAGGTCCCCATGCATTCCCACTGGCTGGAAAGCTCCGCTGTGCTCTGAAGGTCTCCTCGGGAGTCGGGAGGCTTGGGGAGAGCGCAGCGGGTGCAAACTCGCTCCATAGGCGCGCACAAGAAGAGAGAGAGAGAGCGTGTGTGCGCGAGCAAGAGAGAGAGCGTGCGACAGAGAGAGAGAGAGCACAAGCGAACACGTGCATGAGAGAGAGAGTGTGCACGAGAGAAAGAGCGCACGAGAGAGAGTGTGCGAGAGAGAGAGAGCGTGAGAGAGAGAGCGTGCGAGAGAGAGAGAGAGAGCACGAGAGAGAGAGGGAGGGAGGGAGAGAGAGAGGGAGAGAGAGTGGGAGGGAGAGAGCGCAAGAGAACACATGCGTGAGGGAGAGCATGCGCAAGAGAGCACACGAGAGAGAGAGCGTGCGCGAGAGAGAGAGCGCACGAGAGAGAGAGAGTGTGCATGAGAGAGAGAGAGAGCACAAGAGAGAGAGGGAGGGAGGGAGGGAGGGAGGCAGGGAGGGAGGGAGGGAGGGAGAGAGAGAGAGAGAGAGACGGAGAGACAGAGCAGAGACTTTGCCAGGAGAAGGAGCGAGGAGGGGCATGAGAAAGGGGGAAAGAGGGGCGTGGACCAGGGGATTTTTTGGTCCGTGATCTGTGCCCCCCCCCGGCTTCCGCCCCTAGGCCATGGCCTCGTTGGCCTTATGGGTAATCCGGGCATGGTCCTGTATTGACGGGACAGGTGGCAGCAGGAGGCAAGTCTGGACCAGTACATACACACACATACTCCCTTCTTCCTCCTCCTCTATCCTGCTACCCCTTTTGGCTCCTCCCATTTTCTCTCACCTCCCCGCGTGCGGCTGGGAATTGTAGTCCAAGGCTGCCTTCTCTTGATTGAGAGGCGTGCGCAGCCTTTTTGGGCGAGACTCCATTTCCCAAGATCCCTGTAATGATGTCGATTATTTGTGTGTAAATGTTGTGTGACATATGTTAAATGTATGTTGTTTTGTGTAGTTCGGGGGAATATTCTATGGATAGTTGCTGTGGGTGAAACAGAGGGGAGGCTTGGCAGAAGCTTTGAAGAGCTGTCGCCATGGCAACCAGGGCTAGAGGCTTTTAGAATGTTCAAGGTTTGAATTTTACAGTTGATAAAGAGCGGTTGGAAGCCAACTGCCACATGAGAGGGGAGGAGTTCTGTTCTGAGTTAGTTGGTCCTAATGCCTGTAAGAGAACAGATCAGTATTTTAGTTGGTCTTAAGGTCTGCAAGAGAGCAGTCCAGTTTTAGGGGTGTAGAGACCCTAGTTAAAGTTGGAAGAGTCCAGGGGTTTATAGAGGTTTAGTGGAAACCCTATAATATATCCCCATTGTGTTTTGTGTAACAGAATAAGTTTGTGCCTCTGAGGAAGTATAAAACCAACCAAGATTTTGTACCCATTTGTGTCATAATAAATTGTTTGCATCTTAAAAGAAAAACATCTCTCCTAATTCTTTTATTGGTGGTGGCCCTCAAGGTCAGTGGTCGGACAGATAAATGGTGGCAGCGTGGTCAAGTGGATACTGAGAAATTATAAATCTCTGCAGTTCAATGGTTAATAAAGGAGATAGTCTACCCTGCCATAAGACGGAAGTGGCTGAGGTAACTTCAAGGTCCCTTTGCATTGAGGGTCAGCAGTTTGGATATAGAAAGATTGTCCAGTCTGAGGCCGGTCAACAAGGGGTTGTCACAATCCCTCGCTCCCGGGGGGAGGAGGAGGAGGAGGAAGAGGGAGAAGGGGGCCTGCCAGTCTTCATGGCGCCACCGGTGAGCGGTCTGAAGGAGTTGTAGGCGCAGCGCAGGGAGATGCAGGTCCACATGGAGCTGCTGATCATGGAGAACCAGAGCCAGGCCTGCCACACCCTCGCCCTTCTCGACCGCAGGGCCATCTTCACCGTTGCCCACTGGGAGAGGAAGCAAGGAAGGTGACCCCAGCCAGGCACACAAATCACAGCCACACCTGGGTGGGGGTCTCTGGAGGGCTTTTGAGCCGGACGGCCATTTGTAGAGAGGGCTTGGGTTGGGCCTTCTTGCAGAATGGCCTAAGTAGATAATATTGCCCCGAATGCATGCGAAAGAAGGCTTCTGTTAGACCCCAGTCTAAAGATCAGTCAACAGTGTGATGCCGCAGCTGAAAAAGCCAAGGCTGCATCAAAAGGGTTATAGTTAGGGTTGCCTAACGTTTGATTTTCAAGTTTTTATGAAGCGTCCCTTATTTTTGTGGGGAAAAATCCCATATTTTTAGGTAAATGTCCCTTATTTCTTATGTCAAAAAGTGGCAACCCTACCTGTTGTTATTTAATGACAACTCATGATGGATCACTTTTGATTATCCCTCATGAAGACTTGGGATAATGGGAATGGCAACCCAACAGCACTTGTGGCTTTGAGGTTGGGGAAAGATTAAAGGACCGTATCCACAAGCCTTGCATCTAAATTCAATCCTCACTCTCCTAACTCAACAAAACAACCCATAGCCTTCCAAATGGTACTAAATTACAACTCCCATCATGATGTATAATGACGAGAAATACAGAAGTTGTAGTTCAGCAATTGGAGGGCCACAAAAAGTGACATAGTGGGCTGGATTTGGCCCACAGGCCTTGAGTTTGACACATATGATATAGCCTGACCCATGGATAGAAGTCCGGTATGTCCAACATTGAATGCAAGCCCACGCTGTGCCCATAGTGCACCTGTCATTTTGAAATCCTAGCAAAAATACATCTCCTCAATTGCATCAAGGCAAGCTGAATACAGGATGAAATGACTATAAGATGGATACAAGGTTCTCATGTGCCTTCTCTTCCACCTTCTTTAAATATATATATTTCTCAATCTTATGTGTAAAACAAATTCATATGGCAAGCTGTTGCATCACGTCATTGATTGCAAAGACAGGCACCATTTACTTACACCGTTTCGTCGTCCTTGAATTCCAGCTCCCCGCAGGAGTCTTCGTAGTCCACGCCTCCTCCTCGCGCAGTCCCTTCCACCGTCTGGTAAGGGACCATCACAGTCCCCCGAGCTCCTGAACTCCGGATCACCTTGACCTCCATGGTCCCCTGGCACTCGCTGACCCTCAAGAGTTTATCCTGGAAGGTAAAGATGCCGGCGTGGTCATCGTCCAAGATGGTTACGGTGGCCACCAAGGGGGCCACAAGCCGGCCCTTGGGGTGGTCGGCGGAGTCCGACTCAAACATACCCTCGGCATCGCCCACCCGCAAGTTGAGCAGCCGGACAAAGAAATGCTCATCCTCTTCAAAGATATCATCGTCGATGATGCCGATCTTGAGTTCCTTTTGGGTCTCACCAGGTTTAAAGATCAACGTCCCCTCGCTGTACTCGTAATCTGAGCCCGCTTTGGCGGAACCATCCTCTGTCTTGTAGTCCACATAGAAGGTGTTGTAGGTATCCTCAGCCTGTTCACAGGCCACGGTTAAAGTAACTGAGCCACAATTCTCCAAGCAGTGGTACATGCAGGGTTCAAAGAAGATTTTGCTATAGTTCTCTTCCACTTCTGCTTCTGAGGGCACTTCTAGCAGGTTGGCGGACTTCTTGGAGAATTCGGTAACATGCTTCTTGAGGATGTTTCCGGCCCCGGTCATCATGCGGGTTGCCTGGATGCGGTAGAAAGCTCGGCTTTTCTGCTGGTGCAAGAGGGCATAGTAGTTAGCCATCTCTACTAGCTGTTCCAGTTCTTTGTCCGGGTGCTTCTGTTTCAGGTCTTTGAGGATTTGGATGACCTCTTTGCGGCTCTCGTCCAACTCTTTCTCCTCTTGGGTGGTGACCGGGAGTGGGGCAACGGAAGCTGCGCTCCCATCAATGAAGACGCTCTCCCGGTGGTCGTTGGCCACAAAGCCCCCGTCCATCTCTATCCCCTTGGGAAACTCACCTTCTGTCCCAATTATGATGCCGCTGCGTGGGTCGGCCCTGTACCTCTTGTAGACATACTTGTAGAAGAGCAGGCGCTTGTCAGCCATCCAGGCAAAGACAACACAGACAGGGAAGAAGACGAGGGTAAGTAAAGCCTCCCAGACTTGCACAATCCCAGGAGAAAAGACGGCCAAGATCAAGTACAACCAAATGTAGGCAAAGATGCTCCAGGAGGCGGTGACGAAGAAGACTCTCAGGTGCTTGATCTTGCGGACTTCCCCGTTTGGGATGACATAGACGCAGACGGCAATGACCACAAACATGTTGAAGGCAGCACTGCCCACAATGGTTCCGGGACCCAATTCGCCAGCTTGGAAGTTATGGCCACAAACTTCTATGACGGAGAGGAGGATCTCAGGTGCGGATGAGCCCAAGGCCATGAGAGTGAGATTGGAGACCGTCTCGTTCCAGATCCGCACCGTGCCAATGCTAGTCTCACCATTGGATTTGGTGATGGTGATCTCCTTCTCCTTGGAGGTGATCACCTCAATGGATGCCATGAAACGATCAGCAATGATGGAGACTCCCAGGAACATGTACATCATGGCTACGAAGTAGACAATTGCCCTGGCGGCCTTGTCTCCGAAGGAAGGGTTGTCTGGCTGCCAAACGGGGAGGATCACTCCTGGTAGGCATTTGGTGACCCCTTCGCAGGGATTGGTGCTGTTGGCCTCCAGTTCAGGTTTGTAAGATTCAGCCCAGGAGGCATTCTCTGTGAGGAGGACCGAAGCGACCAAGACCTTGGCAAGAGAGCAAGTGGACAGCCACCATCCCCAGCGTGATAGCAGCATCCTCCTCGTGTGGTTGAGACCAATGGGATCTGATTGGGAAGAGAAGGAAAAGAAACATGGTGAGTTAAGCAAATAGTTGCTGTTACCTTACAATGTAGCAGAGGTGGCAATGTGATCCTTGCAAAATGGGACCAATGCACAGTGGAACTGATGCAGTGCATCGATCTCAGCATGCATCTCTGTGGTCCTGAAGTGCAATTACATCAGTGGTTCCCAACCTGTGATCCGTGGACCACCAGTGGTCTGCAAGAACTAAAATATGGTCACCATTACCATACCATTGCAACGAGAGTTATTGGTCTCACAAAACCTTCTTATACTGCGGAGGTTTATTAAATATGGGTTTCTGTGTGTGAGTAGATGGTGACTACTGGATAGCATATGTTCTGTATCTGAAGCTAGAGCTGATGTGGTCTATCCAATGCAATTGTCTGAAGCAGCACCTCAAATAACCAAACCAAGTCTGAAGTTGACCAAAAACTGATTTGTAACCCTTTTGGTACTAATGTATGAGAGTGGTCCCTGGTCAAAGTGGTCATGGGTCAAAGTGGTCCCTGGTCAAAGTAGTCCCTAGTCAAAGTGGTCCCTGGTCAAGTGGTCCCTGGTCAAAGTAGTCATGGGTCAAAGTAGTCATGGGTCAAAGTGGTCCCTGGTCAAAGTAGTCCCTAGTCAAAGTGGTCATGGGTCAAAGTGGTCCCTGGTCAAAGTAGTCCCTAGTCAAAGTGGTCCCTGGTCAAGTGGTCCCTGGTCAAAGTAGTCATGGGTCAAAGTAGTCATGGGTCAAAGTGGTCCCTGGTCAAGTGGTCCCTGGTCAAAGTAGTCATGGGTCAAAGTAGTCCCTGGTCAAAGTTGTCCCTGGTCAAGTGGTCCCTAGTCAAAGAAGTCCCTGGTCAAAGAAGTCCCTGGTCAAAGAGGTCCCTGGTCAAAGTGGTCCCTGGTCAAAGTGGTCCCTGGTCAAAGTGGTCCCTGGTCAAGTGGTCCTTGGTCAAAGTTGTCAGGGTTTGGTAGTTTTCCAAGTACAAAACACAAACCTCATTTAGCAGAGTAAAAATGCAGCAGCTTCAGCTCAGCCCAGAAGTAATGTGGTCATTGAGAAAATCCTTGGTATAAAGGTAACTTACTTTATTGTAAGCATAACATAAAACATCCACACAGGGGAAGAATACAAAATAGAATGAAGTATTTAAGAACATAACAATTAGACTCCACCTTTCTCTTGGAACCTAATTGTTGAGCAACTCAACTGTACCTTATTACAATCAAAATGACATCAGTGAAACACTTAAAGGTACCAATATAATTTTGCAACATAATACTTTCAACACTCCTCCACAAAATTATATTGGTTCACATTTGTAAACTCAGTTTCTCACAAAACTCATTGTGCTTTTCAAAATTAAGAGGTTTAGTCAAAATATCAATAATATTTCTTTGTAACTTTGAGGTTCAGACCAGTTATTCTTTTGAACCTTCACAAAACCACAATGGTACCTCTTTGGTGGAATACCTTTAGTTTTTCTAGAACTACGCCTTGGAATGCTCCTTGCTCCTCCATCAGTCTCATCTGTTTCTGAACTACTAGCTAGAGGATTCAACTTTGACTTTTCTCTTTTGAGAACCTTTACTCTCAATCACAGGACTACTGACTTGTGTTCCTGACTGTGTATCTTCAGATGTGCTTGGTTGCATATTTGGCTGTGCAGTCTGTTGTGGAACGAATTGTACCTGTGTACTTGTTTGTGTCATTGATTGTGAAGGTCCCTGGTCAAAGTGGTCCCTGGTCAAGTGGTCCCTGGTCAAGTGGTCCCTGTTCAAAGTAGTCATAGGTCAAATTGGTCCCTGGTCAAGTGGTCTCTGATCAAAGTGGTCCCTGGTCAAAGAAGTCCCTGGTCAAAGTGGTAATGGGTCAAATTGGTCCCTGGTTAAAGTAGTCATGGGTTCAAAGTAGTCCCTCATCAATTGGCCCTTGGTCAAGTGGTCCCTGGTCAAAGTGGTCCCTGGTCAAGCCGTCCCTGGTCAAAGTGGTCCCTGGTCAAGCCGTCCCTGGTCAAAGTGGTCCCTGGTCAAGTCATCCCTGGTCAAATGGTTCCTGGTCAAAAAAAGGTTGGGAACCACTGAGATACATCAATCCCAATGCATTTTGAACACCAGTGTGCACTGGCAATTTTGCCAGTGTCTTATTACACATCTTCTCAATTCCCTAACATGATTTATTGGACTCTCTGCTACATTGCTAACCAGATGTAAAGTTATGTAAAGTATATTATGATATAGGAATTGAGCCAAAAGAAATAAGCAAGTTAGTTAAAGAAACACCCCAATACTCCGCATTGATGAAGGCTTTCGTGGCCAGAATCACTGGGTTGTTGTGAGTTTTCCGGGCTGTCTGGCCATGTTCCAGAAGCATTCTCTCCTGATGTTTCACCTGCATCTTATGGCAGGCATCCTCAGAGGTTGTGAGGTTTGCTGGAAACTGGGAAAATGGGAATGACCAGGGTCAATATCACAACCTCTGAGGATGCCTGCCATAAGATGCAGGTGAAATGTCAGGAGAGAATGCTTCTGGAACATGGCCATACAGCCTGGAAAACTCACAACAACCTACCCCTTACTCCATTTTTGAAAACCCAGCAACACTACAGTGGTCATCCATCAAAAACCACAGTCTCCCTGCAAGCAGAACATGAACAAGGATTGGAACGTGGCAAGCGAAGTGTGAGCCACGGGAATAGTTGCGGGCTGCAATATTTTCCATCTGTTTTCTTTCCATTATGCTGCTGGACAAGAACCAACGGCAGGCCTGGTTGTGGTCTTTTGGGAGGTTTCTTGGCAACCCGGTGCCTGTGGAATCTCAGAGAACGGAGTTCAAAAACCCTGAGAGCTTCGTCTCTTCCCTCCTGTGGGTTTCTCTGCCATCTTGAAACATCCCGCAGCCTGCCTCCCCCACTGCCTCTCGCTCATATGGGACCCTCCAACAGAACAGATGGACCTTACCAATAACAGCCTTGTTCCATTCAACCCACTCCTGAGTGAAAAAAAAGCAAAATCAATTCCTATTTTTATACGTGACGGTACAGAGCAGAAGCAAAAGGAACATACATGTGTAATTCTATCCCAACCCATAAGAAGTTGCGCTTTCCGGCTCATGCTGAGCAGAGTGGCCTGAGTTTATGAGGCAGGCTCGCTTCTAATTTACTCCATCAATTTCACCAGTGGAGAGAAGGAGGAGGTCCGAGGGAGAGCCTCCACTTCAGGGTCAAGTGATGAGTTTTTAAGTTTCTTAATGTGCTGAAATGGAGGGCAAGTGGATCACTCAATTATCTCCAGTGCTGCGATGAAGGAGGAGGAAAGAGGCTGCTGGGTAGCCTTCTGAAATCTGCTTCGCAGGGTGTTTCCCCAGCACTAAATGAAGAAAATGGGTCCCAGAGAATCCCCTTGTGGGGAATGACTCACAGAACCTCCAATTGCCCTTATTTGGCAGGGACAATGTACCGTGGCAGTGTTTCCCAACCAGTGTGCCGTGAGCGATCATCAGGTGTGCCGTGGGAAATTGGAGATAGGAGAGAGAGAGAGAGAGAGAGAGAGAGAGAGAGAGAGAGAGAGAGAGAGAGAGAGCCCTCCTGTCCTACTGGGAAGCCTTAGCCGGGGCTCGATCCCTTGCCTGAGTCCCACAAACATAGCCTCCTTTTGGGAAGCCTTGTGCCGCTGGACTCACAATTTTCCTTCTTGGGCTTCCTCCTCCCCTCCGCTCTTTCCTCGGCCACGGAAGGGTTTGAGCCGAAAAGCGGGGACTGCGTCAGGCGGAAAGAGCCGTGCTGAGAGAGAGAAGATCCTGGGATGAGACTTCCCCGGGTCCCCCGGCTGCCTGGGGGTGGATCTACACCGTAGCATTCATGCAGTGAGGCACCCCTTGGTCTTACAGGGCTCAAGGCTGGGGAATCCTGGGATTTGTTGTTTGGGGAAGCTCAGGATGGTGTCAAACTACCACTCCTGTGATTCCCTCACACTCAGCCAAGGCGGGTCAAGAGGCGTTCGGGACACAGGGTTGAGGCACCTTAAAACAGGGGCCAAAAACTAACAGGGTTTGCTCACTTAAGGCAGGCGTGGGCCAACTTGGGCCCTCCCTCCAGGTGTTTTGGCCTACAACTCCCACCATTCTCCCTTTCTGTGTAGGCTATATGTGTTGTGTGTGTATATGCATATATGTACTGTGTATATACATATTAACTATATGTATTACTGTGTTAGAGTGTCATTTTGTGTCATTTTGGTTGGTGGTGTGCCCCAGGATTTTGTAAATGTAAAAAATGTGCCGCAGCTCAATAAAGGTTGAAAAACACTGTACTGTGGGGTCCCGCTGGGCTCAGTACTGTCCCCTATGTTATTTAACATATACATGAAGCCGCAGGGGGAGATCATCCGGAGTTTCGGGGTGCGGTGTCATCTGTACGCAAATGATGTCCAACTCTGTCACTCCTTCCCACCTGCTACTAAGGAGGCTGTTCAAGTCCTGAACCAGTGTTTAGCAGCTGTAACAGACTGGATGAGGGCGAGCAAATTGAAACTAAATCCAGACAAGACAGAGGTCCTCCTGGTCAGTCGTAAGGTCAAACAGGGGATAGGGTTACAGCCTGTGTTGGACAGGGTCACCCTCCCCCTGAAGACGCAGGTTCACAGCTTGGGAGTGATCCTGGACTCATTGCTGAGCCTGGAACCCCAGGTCTCGGCAGTGGCTGGGACAGCTTTTGCACAGACCTTGGGAAGTCTGATCTGGCCACAGTGGTCCATACTCTGGTTACCTCCTGTATAGACTACTGCAACGCTCTCTACCTGGGGTTGCCTTTGAAGACTGCCCAGAAGCTGCACTTAGTCCAATGCTCGGCAGCCAGGCTATTGACAGGAGCGGGGTACAGGGAGCGTACAACGCCCTTGCTACACCAGCTCCACTGGCTGCCAATTAACTTCCAAGCACAATCCAAAGTGCTGGTCTTACCCTATAAATCCCTATACGGTTCTGGCCCAGTTTACCTGTCCAAACGTGTTCTCCCCTATGAACTATCAAGGACACTAAGATCTTCCGGAGAGGCTCTGCTCTCGGTCCCACCATCTTCGCAAGCGCGTCTGATGGGAACGAGGGACAGGGCCTTCTCTGTGGTGGCCCCTCGAGTATGAAACTCCCTCCCGAGGGAGATCAGATCTGCCTCCTCCCTCCTGTCCTTTAGGAGGCTAGTGAAATCCTGGCTTTGGAAGAAAGCATTCCCAGAATAAGGACCAAGACTGTTTTTAGACAAAGTTAATGACCACATATATGGATTAAATTGAATTGATTTGGTTTGAATGTATTTATCTATATGTATTTTAACTTTGTATTGTTGTATAATATTGAATTCTTGCTGTAAGGCCAGTCTGAGTCCCTCTTCGGAGGTGAGAAGGTCAGGGTATAAACGTTTTAAATAAATAAATAATAAATAGAGTTTTCCGGGCTGTATGGCCATGTTCCAGAAGCATTCCCTCCTGACGTTTCGCCCACATCTATGGCAGGCATCCTCAGAGGTTGTGAGGTCTGTTGGAAACTAGGCAAGTAGGGTTTATAGATCTCTGAAATGTCCAGGGTGGGAGAAACAACTCTTGTCTGTTTGAAGCAAGGGTAACTGTTGCAAGGCCATTTGGTGCTAACTAAGGCGACCAATTGCAACACTCCCACTTGCCATAGATGTGGGCAAAACGTTGGAAACAAGGCAAGTGAGGATTATATATCTGTGGAATGTCCAGGGTGGGAGAAAGAACTCTTTTCTGTTTCAGGCAAGTGTGAATGCTGCAATTGAACACCTTGATTAGCATTTAATAGCCTTGCAGCTTCAATGCTTGGCTGCTTCCTGCCTGAGGGAATCCTTTGTTGGGAGGGGATAAGCTGGGCCTGATTGTTTCTTGTCTGGAATTCTCCTGTTTTTGAATGTTGTTCTTTCTTTACTGTCCTGATTTTAGAGGGTTTTTTTTAATACTGGTAGCCAGATTTTATTCATTTTCATTGTTTCCTCCTATCTGTTGTCCACGTGTTTGTGGATTTCACAAACTACACAGAGAAGCCATTGGAATGCACAAGCACGAGGACAATTTTAACAAAAAGGAGGAAACCATGCAAATGAACAGTATTAAGAAAATACCAAAGGCACTCAATTAATTTATTCAAATTGCTGGAACATTAGGGGAAAAAATCCTAATGGCAAGAGCTGTTTAGCCTGGGAATATGTTGCCTTGAAGTCCATCATAGTCTCCGTCTCTGGAGGTTTGTTTTTGTTTTGTTTGGATTTTTTAAGAGGCTGGAGGGCATTATTCTCCATACACACAGTGGAAGATCTCAGCCAGAGCTTTCTTAAATTGCATAAATGGGAAGACCTTATGGCAGCGTTTCTCAACCTGGGGGTTGGGACCCCTGAGGAGGTCATGAGGAGGTGTCAGAGGAGGGTCATCAAAGACCATCAGAAAACACAGTATTTTCTGTCGGTCATAGGGATTTTGTGTGGGAATTTTGACCTAATTCTATCATGAGTGGGGTTAAGAACGTTCTTAGACTGTTGGTGAACTATAAATCCCAAACTCCCAAATGCCAAGGTCTATTTTTCCCCCAAACCCCACCAGTGTTCACATTTGGGCATATTGAGTATTCGTGCCAAGTTTGTTCCAGATCCATCATTGTTTGAGTCTACAGTGCTCTCTGGATGTAGGTGAACTACAACTCCAAAAACTCAAGGTCAATGCCCACCAAACCCAGAATTTTCTGTTGGTCATGGGAGTTCTGTGTGCCAAGTTTGGTTCAACTCCATCGTTGGTGGAGTTCAAGATACTCTTTGACTGAAGGTGAACTACAAATCCCAGCAACTACAACTCCCAAATGTCAATGTCTATTTTCCCCAAACTCCACCAGTGTTCACATTTGGGCATATTGAGTATTCGTGCCAAGTTTGTTCCAGATCCATAATTGTTTGAATCTACAGTGCTCTCTGGATGTAGGTGAACTACAACTCCAAAAACTCAAGGTCAATGCCCACCAAACCCTTCCAGTATTTTCTGTTGGTCATGGGAGTTCTGTATGCCAAGTTTGGTTCAACTCCATCACTGGTGGAGTTCAGAATACTCTTTGATTGTAGGTGAACTATAAATCCCAGCAACTATAACTCTCAAACGACAAAATCAATGCCCACCAAACACTTCCAGTATTTTCTGTTGGTCATGGGAGTTCTGTATGCCTAGTTTGGTTCAACTCCATTACTGGTGGAGTTCAGAACACTCTTTGATTGTAGGTGAACTATAAATCCTAGCAACTACAACTCCCAAATGACAAAATCAATGTCCACCAAACCCTTCCAGTATTTTCTATTGGTCATGGGAGTTCCGTATGTCAAGTTTGGTTCAACTCCATCGTTGGTGGAGTTCAAGATACTCTTTGACTGAAGGTGAACTACAAATCCCAGCAACTACAACTCCCAAATGTCAATGTCTATTTTCCCCAAACTCCACCAGTGTTCACATTTGGGCATATTGACTCGTGCCAAGTTTGTTCCAGATCCATAATTGTTTGAATCTACAGTGCTCTCTGGATGTAGGTGAACTACAACTCCAAAAACTCAAGGTCAATGCCCACCAAACCCTTCCAGTATTTTCTGTTGGTCATGGGAGTTCTGTATGCCAAGTTTGGTTCAACTCCATCACTGGTGGAGTTCAGAATACTCTTTGATTGTAGGTGAACTATAAATCCCAGCAACTATAACTCTCAAACGACAAAATCAATGCCCACCAAACCCTTCCAGTATTTTCTGTTGGTCATGGGAGTTCTGTATGCCAAGTTTGGTTCAACTCCATTACTGGTGGAGTTCAGAACACTCTTTGATTGTAGGTGAACTATAAATCCTAGCAACTACAACTCCCAAATGACAAAATCAATGTCCACCAAACCCTTCCAGTATTTCTATTGGTCATGGGAGTTCCATATGTCAAGTTTGGTTCAACTCCATCGTTGGTGGAGTTCAGAATACTCTTTGACTGTAGGTGAACTATAAATCCCAGCAACTACAACTCTCAAATGACAAAATCGATCCCCTCCACAGCCCCACCAGTTTTCAAATTTGGGCATATGTGGCATTTGTGGCAAATTTGGTCCAGTGAATGAAAATGCTTCCTGCATATCAGATATCTACATTATGATTCATAACAGGAGCAAAAGTACAGTTATTGAAGTAGCAAGGAAAATAATGTTATGGTTGGGGGTCACAGCAACCTGAGGAACCATATTAAGAGGTCGCGGCATTAGGAAGGTTGAGAACCACTGCCTTACGGAGATGAATATGTATGCACACATATACGTCCACAGTACATACACTTGCCCGGCCCGCAGATATAAGTACGCCATGTGCTTTGGCCATCAGACAAGATGGGATGATTAAAGCAGGAGCCTGGAGTCAAGGCAGGATGACAGTGTGGGGAACAGGCTGGTCTGGTCTAGTGGGGAGGGGAAGTGAACCTTGCGGAGATTGTCATCCCCTTTAATAGCCTGAATGTTAGCTAAGCTGCTTAGAGAGTGGCACCAGTAGAGCAATTAGGAAGCTGCCGGGACGACGATGCTGCTGCTGCTGCTGCCGCTGTCATAATTTCCATTCATGGAAATGCTCCCCTGAGTCTCCCCGATGATGTGGGGATGATCTCAGAGAGAGGATTTGTCACTTTCTTCTCATCGTGACAAGCAAATAACCCGTGTCCTGGACCATCTTCTGCAACTCGTGAAGCCTTTGGAACCAGGCCCCGAATTCATCTTAGTCTGAGTTGCCATTGGCACCGGGAATGTGGCACAGCTGGCTGGGTGTCAGCTGCATAAGAACATAAGAACATAAGAACAAGAGAAGAGCCATGCTGAATCGGGCCTCAGCCCATCTAGTCCAGCATTCTGTGTCACACAGTGGCCCACTAGTTGTACACAGGGATCTCTAGCAGAAAGGAGGCAAAACCCTCACCTGCTCCCGACCCCCACAACCAGTACCCGGGAAATCCTGCCTGCCTCCATCAACACAGAGGTGGCACTCGGATGTCCATTTCAGTAGCGACTGATTCCCTTGGTATCCATGAATCTGTCTAATCCTGCCTTGAAGCTGTCAGGCTGACCGCTGTCACAACCTCCTCTGGAAGTGAGTTCCATAACCCAATGACCCTCTGGGTGAAGAAATATTTCCCTTTATTAGTCCTAACTTTCCTACCTTGGAGCTTTAGGGAGTGCCCCTAGTCCTAGTGTTGTGTGACAGAGGAAATATTTTTTTCTCTATTCACCTTTTCTATCCCATGCATGATTTTATACACTTCGATCAAGTCACCTCTTAAACGCCGTCTTTCAAGGCTGAAAAGACCAAGGCGTTGCAACCTGATTTCGTAAGGGAGCTGCTCCATCCCTTGGATCATTCTTGTTGCCCTTTTCTGTACCTTTTCCAGTTCCGTTATATCCTTCTTGAGGTGCGGTGACCAGAATTGTACACAGTACTCAGATGTGGCCTCACCATAGATTTGTAGAGAGGCAATACAACATTTGACGACCTATTTTCGATTCCCTTCCTGATCATGCCAAGCATAGAATTTGCTTTTTCACTGCTGCTGCGCACTGGGTTGACATCTTCATTGAGCTGTCCACCAAGACCCCAAGATCCCTTTCCTGGTTTGTCTCGGAAAGCTTTGACCCCATCAATTTGTAGGTGTAGTTGGGGTTCTTTGCCCGATGTGCATGACTTTACACTTGTTTAGGTTAAAATGCATTTGCCACTTTGTTGCCCATTCACTCAATTTCGAGAGATCTTTCTGGAGCTCTTTACAATCAGTTTCATTTTTAACTAACCTGAACAATTTAGTGTCGTCTGCAAACTTTGCTACCTCACAATTTACTCCTACATCCAGATCATTAATGAATAAATTAAAAAGTAACGGACCCAAAACTGAACCTTGGGGTACGCCACTTCTCACCTCTTTCCACCCAGAGAAGTGTCCGTTTATTACCACCCTTTGTTTCCTACAGTTTAGCCAGGTTCCAATCCAGGACAAGACCTGTCCTCTGATTCCAAGGCTGAAGAGCTTATTTAGGAGCCTTTGGTGAGGGACTTTGTCAAAAGCCTTTTGAAAGTCAAGGTAAACAATATCGACTGGGTCCCCTTTATCTATGTGTTTATTTACACCCTCAAAGAATTCTAACAAGTTAGTAAGACATGATTTGCCTTTGCAGAAACCATGTTGATTTTCCTTCAGCAATGCCTGTTCTTCTATGTGCTTAGTAATTTTTTTCTTTAATAATGGTTTCCATCACTTTGCCTGGAACTGAGGTTAGACTAACTCGCCTATAATTTCCTGGATCACCCCTGGATCCTTTCTTGACGATCAGAGTTACATTTGGCCCCTCCAGTCCTCGGGTACAGTGCCTGATCTTAGAGAAAGGTTATATATTTTGGCTAGAATTTCAGCAATTTCACACTTGAGTTCCTTAAGAACTCTGGGGTGGATGCCATCTGGCCCTGGTGATTTGTTGACATTTAGTTTAGTAAGGCATGTGAGAACATCTTCCTTGTTTATCTCTATCTGGTTTAATTCATTTAATTCCCTCCCTGAAAAAACTGACTCAGCTGCAGGCATATGTTGTCTGTCCTCCTGTGTGAAAACGGAGGCAAAGAAGTCGTTTAGCCGCTCGGCAATCTCCTTGTCTTCACTTATTGTCCCTTTCTTACCATTTTCGTCAAGTGGCCCAACTGCTTTTCTAGTTGGGTTTCTGCTTCTGATGTACTTAAAGAAGTTTTTGTTATTTTTTTTAATGTTCTTAGCTATATGTGCCTCAAAATCTCTCTTGGCTTTCCTGACGGTTGCTTTGCATTTAGTTTGCCATAAGATCTCTACTGACCAGAAGGTCATGAGTTAGAGGCCTGCCCAGGTCGAGGTGAGCTCTCGACCAAATTGTGTAGCTCGTTATCGACCTTTGCAACCCGAAAGACAGTTGCATCTGTCAAGTAGGAAATTTAGGTACCACTTTGTGGGGAGGCTTAATTTAGCTGATTTCTGGAATGTTACATTGCCTCTATGTTTGTTTGTTTGTTTATTTATTAGATTTATTGGCCGCCACTCCCAGCCGGCTCGGGGTGGCTTACATCAAGCACCACAATAAAACAACAAATCTACAACAGCAATAAAACCACAAGGATAAAACAATTCCTAAGAGATAACACAAGTCCTAGGGGATAGTACATTACAACTCAAAGGCCTGCCGGAATAGGGCCGACTTGCAGGCCTTCCGAAAAGCCAACAGATTACGCAAGGCCCAAACTTATTTTATTTTATTTCGGGATTTTACCCCGCTCTTCTCAACCCCCAAGGGGGGACTCAGAGCGGCTTACAGTATGGCACAATTCGATGCCCACATAATAACAATATACACCCCAAAACACTTCAACAATTAAAATACATTAAAAATACATTAAAATACAACTACATTAGCACCATACACATTCACTCTGGATTAAAACAATGTTCAGTCCATAACAACTTCCGGGGGGTAGTGCGTTCCAGAGGACTGTTGTGTTGTTGGGCTTGGCCTCATGTAAGGCACCTCGAGTCCCCATTGAGGAGATGGTGGCAGAATACAAATAAAGATTATTATTTTTCACCTTTATCTTATGGATATCAGGTCTAAGTACCCCAAAGGCACCAGATCCAGTCTGATCTTGGACAGAGCGGATCAATAACAACTAAGCCTTACCTATTGTTCTGCTGACATTTGCATGTTTTTGAACTGCTAGGCTGGCAGAAGCAGTGGTTAACAGTAGGAGCTTCGCCCCGCTCCTCGGATTCAAACTGCTGACCTTTCAGTCAGCAGGTTCAGCAGCTCAGCAGTTTAACCCATTGCAGTATTGGGGGCTCTATCTATAGCCATACTTTAATTTCTCTATTCATGCTGCTGGGAGATTTTGGAAGCCAAGTCCCTAAATGTAACTCTTTCACCCAAAACACATTCCAGAATATTTCCACCATAAATATTTATTTATTTATTTACGTACTTATTTATTTCAATTATTTACACTGGAGCCCATTCCTGGTTACTTCAAGTTCTCTGCATTTCAACAGCCACTATTATTTGGCGGGTAGGCAGGCCAGGAGAACATTTTGTTATTGCTGCTTTGAAACCACAGAGAGACAGGAAAATGTTGTGATCTACAGCAAATCATGCCGGGCGCTCTACCTATCCGCCAATTTGGATTTGTTTTCTGCCCTTCTCTGGAATAGACAGGTGTCAATAAAAACAGAGATGGGCTTATTATTCCCACAAAGACACAAAATGAGGACACTGCCTCCTTCAAATATCCATTAAATATTCCTGCACCATTCTGATTTCATGTCCATCTCTTTAAAAAAATCTATATAAATAAGCATGTAATGTTTGTTTGTGGGATTAACATAACTCAAAAACCACTGGAAAAATTGACATGAAATTTGGACACAGTACATCTATCAAGCCAACGGGTAACCATCACTCATAAAAACACTGAAAAACACAGCAGAAGAGACTTAAAAGGCAAAAAAAATCAAAGAGATGCTACAGCGCAGGGAGGGAAGGAAGGAAGGAAGGAGGGAGGGAAGGAAGGAAGGAAAGAGGGAAGGAAGGAAAGAGGAAGAGAGGGAGGAAAGAGGGAGGGAGGAAAGGAAGGAACTAAGGAAGGAAAAAGGGAGGGAGGGAAGGAAGGAGGGAAAGAGGGAGGAAGGAAGGAAGGAAGGAAGGAAAGAGGGAGGGAGGGAAGAGGGAGGGAAGAGGGAGGAAAGGAAGGGAAAGAGGGAGGGAAGGAAGGAAGGAAAAGGAAGGAAAGAGGAAGGAGCGAGGAAGGAGCGGAAGGAGCGAGGAAGGAGAGAAAGAGGGAGGGAAGGTTGGCCACAGCAACACATGTTGGGTACAGCAAGTGAAATATAATGACAGCGACTGTTCAAAAGAGCTCTCCAAGGTCCTGAATATTCTCACTGCTCTAGACTTCTAAGACTTTGAAGGAAGTGTCAAGGAGATGAACAGTCAGTCCTCTCCGATTATTCTTTCTTTCAGTATGAAGGCTCTTTACAAAGTTCTGACCCTTAGACCGCAATAGCTTTAGCACCCTTGGAGGCCTCCTTTAAAGTCCGGAACAAAAGCCACTGACCACAAGATGCCGAAAGAATGATTCTGTTGAGGATCTTACTTGAGAGAAGGACATTAAAGAGTCTTTTCCTACTGTGTATGCATCATACCATCCCTATAGCCAAGAGGCACAATGAATGGTTCTAACCCTCTAACCCTCATGCTCAAGGCTGGAGTGATCAATGGTGGCAGATGTTGGAGATCAAGATCTATGAGGGCTTACTAGTTGGGAAGTGCCAAAGGAAGGCACCAAAGCAACTCATGCATCTGCTGCCAGTTGCCAGTTCTTATTGTATATGTTTGGATTCTCTGCCATGGTTTATTTAGCCTCGTAGAGCAGCGTTTCTCAACCTTCCCAATGCCACGACCCCTTAATACAGTTCCTCGTGTTGTGGTGACCCCCCAACCATGAAATCATTTTCGTTGCTTCTTCATAACTGTAATTTTGCTACTGTTATGAATCATCATGCAAAATGTATTTTCATTCACCGGACCACATTTGGCACAAATACCCAATACACCCAAATTTGAATGCTGGTGGGGTTGTGGGGGGTGATTTTGTCATTTGAGAGGTGTAATTACTGGGATGTATAGTTCACCTACAATCAAAGAGCTTTCTGAACTCCACCAACGATGGAGTTGAACCAAACTTGGCACACAGAACTCCCATGAGCAACAGAAAATACTGGAAGGGTTTGGTGGACATTGACCTTGAGTTTGGGAGTTGGAGTTCACCTACATCCAGAGAGCAGTGTGGACTCAAATAATGATAGATCTGGATCAAACTTGGCACAAATACTCAATATATCCAAATGTGAACACAGGTGGAGTTTGGGGAAAATAGACCTTGATATTTGGGAATTGTAGTTGCTGGGATTTATAGTTCACATACAACCAAAGAGCTTTCTGAACTCCACCAACAATGGAATTGAACCAAACTTCCCATACAGAACCCCCATGGCCAATAGAAAATAATGTATTTTCTGATGGTCTTTGGCGACCCCTCTGACTTCCCCTCGCGACCCCCATAGGGGTCCCGACCCCCAGGTTGAGAAACACTGTCTTAGAGAGAGATAAGAGCTTGGGAAAGTCTCAGTCTCTCTCTCTCTCTCTCTCTTTCTCTCTCTTTCTCTTGGACTATGATTCCTAGAAACCTCCAAGCCAGTGTGGCTAAAGGAAAACAGCATTCTCTAACTTGACACCTTCGAGAGGTCTTGGGCAAATGTCCCCATAATCCCCAAGTCACATGGCCAGTGACCAATGGCCATGTAACTGGGCATGATGGGAGATGTCGCACAACTGTTCTGGAACGTGCAAAATAAGAGCCTTTTAAGTAAGATTTGCAAACCATCTACAGCAGGGGTGGGCAATTATTTTTTCCAAGGGGCCACACGAGAGCAAATTTTTTTATGGAGGGCCGCACCTAAAGGCTGAACTACATTCTACATAATATCAATTGAATTTCTTTAATAATAATAAAAAGGCACTAAATGCGTTTTTGATATATTAATAAGACTGATAAGAGTATGTTATGAGCAATGAAAAAGAGAGGTTGCCATAGGAAAAATGACATTTATTCACTAAAGTTTTACAAAACAATGGTTAACAAAATGTGAACATTTCTATCATTTGTGATTCATTATAACAGGGGTCAGGAATCGTTTTGACTTCTGAGAGCCATAAAAGCAAAATATTTGGAAATTAATTTCAGTGAGAGCCATATAATATATTTTAAGACTGAATTCAACTAAATGTGAGTATAATAGGCCCCTGAATTTATTCATAATAATAATGATGATGATTATATTCATTCAGCCTCAGCTAATAATAATAATAATAATAATAACAACAACAACAACAACAGGTTCCTAGAGTAGGAGGAGACCTCCAAGGGCCATCCAGTCCAACCTCCTTCTGCCATAAGGGAAAAACACAATCAAAGCATTCTTCACAGATGGCCATTCAGCCATCTTGAACCAAACTTGACAAACTGAACTCTCATGAGACCAACAGAAAGTACTGAAAGGGTTTGCTGAGCATTTACCTTGAGTTTGGAAGTTGTAGTTCACCTACATCCAGAGAGAACTGTGGACTCAAATAATGATGGCTCAGGACCAAACTTGGCACAAATCATCAATATACCCAAAAAGGCAGAAGAGAAGAGGAGGAAGAACAAAGCCTTGAGGGAGCCCTGGGCCGGTCAGCATCGGCCGGCGGGCCGCATCCGGCCCTCGGGCTGGAAGATGCCCAGGTCTGATCTACAGTGTTCCCTCACTTATGGCTAGGATTAGGTTCCAGGACCTCCCGCAATAAGTGAAAAACCGTGATGTAGGGATACTCTATTTATTTTAATATTTATACATTATTTTAGTAGTTATACATTATTTTAAGTCTTTATAAACTTAAAATAAAGTGAAGGAAAGGAAGGAAAGGCTCTTCAAGGCTGGAGGGAGGGAGGACTGAGGAGGGAAAGCGCCTTGGAGAGCAGCAGCGACAAAACCCCACAAAACAGCCAAAGTACCTTGATATATATTGATATATATTTTAAACTAGTATTTTTTTAATTCTGCAAAACAGCGAGTCCGCAATAAGCGAACCATGAAGTAGCGAAGGAACAGATAGATAGATAGATAGATAGATAGATAGTCTGTTCATTTTGAGTGACATCATATCTCAAAATCCACTGGATGAATTGCTGCCAAATTTGGCCAGAAGACACCTACTAACCCAAGGAGTGACCATCACTCAAAAATTGATTTTGTCATTTGGGAGTTGTAGTTGCTGGGTTTTATATTTCACCTACAATCAAAGAGCATTCTCAACTCCACCAACAATGGAATTGAAACAAACTTGGCACACAGAACTCCCATGGCCAACAGAAAATACTGGAAGGGTTTGGTGAGCATTGGTGGAGTTAGGAGGGATTGATTTTGTCATTTGTAGTTGCTGGGATTTATAGTTCACCTACAATCAAAGAGAATTCTGAACTCTACAAATGATGGAATTGATCCAGACTTGGCACACAGGACTCCCATGACCAACAGAAAATCCTGGAAGGGTTTGATGGGCATTGACCTTGAGTTTTGGAGTTGTAGTTCACTACATCCAGAGAGCACTGTGGACTCAAACAATGAAGGATCTAGACCAAACTTGGCACAAATACTACATGTGCCCAAATATGAACACAGATAGCATTTGGGGGAAATAGACCTTGGCCACAATACACCTACTAACCCAAAGAGTGACCATCACTAAAAAAAATCGACCTTGACATTTGGGAGTCGTAGTTACTGAGATTTATAGTTCATCTACAATCAAAGAGCATTCTGAACCCCACTGACAAGAGAATTGGGCCAAATGTCCCACACAGAACCCCTATGACCAACAGAAAATACTGTGTTTTCTGGTAGTCTTAGGTGACCCTTCTAACACCCCCTTGTACCCCCCCCCCCCCAGGGGTCCCGACCTCCAAGTTGAGAAATGCTGCCTTAAGGCCATCCAGTCCAACTCCCTTCATCGGGGCAAGAAAACATAATCAAAGCCCTCCTGACAAAGAGCCATCCAGCCATAGATATAGATAGATATATATGATTGACACACACACACGTATGTGTATGACAGGTGTAGTATCATAGATTTGAAAGGGACCCCTAAAGAAGGACAATTATATGTTGCATGTTCCAGAGTAAGCAAACCAGACAATCTCCACATCAACACTGACAAAGAAACAGCAAGAAATATTGTTTACCCACAAGCATAAAGACATTAGATATATTAGAAACCAACGCGTGGCAGGGCACAGCTCTCTCTCTATGTGTGTGTGTGTGTGTGTGTGTATGTTCCTTTAGAAAGAATGGCTATAATTTAAATGGAAAAATAATTTTTAAAAATTTCACTGAAGTCTATGGCAACATCTATGTTCCCAGCATATGCTGCTTTCAGGCAATCCTTCAAACAGGAAAAAATCACTTTACGACCTCTCTACCAGCCTCTGAGCTTCCTCCACAGTATATCCAATTTGTCTCTAATTCTCAGGTCACTGTTCTCTCACAGTTAGCAGCAACTTCCCATCACACATCGGCAGAGCAATGCCGGCTAACTTATAGTCTATCAAAAGGTGTAGGTTTGAGACATCCTGTGATTATTCAGCATGTTTCATTCAGTGCTATATTCACCTGCTTTGCGTGGGCAGACTTGTGCCAAACAGGTCAGGCATACTCAGTAGTTGAGTAAGACAAGGCCAGGGCTGATGTTCTTATTAATTTTGGGTCTGCACCCCGTGCGCTGCCAGTAAGTTTCCACAGGATGTTATTGCATGCAGCTGCTTTGTGCTTAGTGTTCACACAGTTTCCTAAATGTTATTTTTTGTTCTAAGGTGACACCAAGATATTTAGGATGTGAACAGTGTGTGAACAAAGTTGAACACTGTGAAAGCCACCCACTGCATGGCTATCAGCCTCTTCCCAGTAGACTCAAATCAAGGAAAAGCTTCATGAGAACCACTACTCCTCTTAACATTCCCCCAGCAACAGCAAAAACACCCAGGAAATCCCACCTGGATGGTACCCCACAAGGGTTTTCCTTTCATGAGAACAACCGCTCCTATAAATGTTTCCCCAGTAACAGCAAGAGCATCCCTTTGGGCAGCTAAATGAGGAGATCCCAACTGGATCTCCCCGCCCCCCACAAGGGTCTTCCTCTAGGGGTAAATCAAGAATGGGCAACTTGGAAGTCCCTGAACAGACTCAGAAGCGGAGTTGGCATATCAAAAGATAACCTGGCAAAATGGCATTAGGTAGATCGCAATCTACTGGTAGATCGCGTAGGGCATCCTGGTAGATCTCAGGCAGGGTGAGAGGAAGGCTCAGTCCCACCCCGCAGGCTCCTGACGCCGCCCAGGTGCAAAAGGAGGTTAGACTGGATGGTCCTTGGAGGTCTCCTCCTATTCTAGGAACCCATTGTTGTTGTTGTTATTATTATTATCAGAGGCTGAATGGCCATCTGTGAGGAATGCTTTGATTGTGTTTTTCCCTTATGGCAAAAGGAGGTTGGACTGGATGGCCCTTGGAGGTCTCCTACTCTAGGAACCTGTTGTTGTTGTTACTATTATTATTATTAGTAGTAGTAGCAGAGGCTTGAAAAACACTGGTCTAGACAAAAGAATCGCCAAGCATTGGGCATATGAATTGGCAGCCATAGCATTCAATTGATGCATTTTCTACATGGCCACATTTCCATGCAATGGAAGGTAACTCTGTTCCAAGAGTCATATTCCTAATTAAAACTCAGGGGAAGCATTTTGAGGCCAAGAAAGAGGACGTCCTCTTGAGTCAAGCCATGGCTCATGTGAACCTACCACTTCAAGGGCCAAAGCGAGCCTCCAAGTCACTGAATCCAGCCATATCTCCCAAGCCGACCTTGGCTCCCAACTAAGCCATCCTCTTCAAGATCTGCCCATCTTGGACCCAGCCAGAAATAATGAATAATTGGCCTGATTTATTAGCAAGAAGGGGGTTGTTGTTGGGTTTTTTGTTGTTGAGAGGAATGGATGAGTGAGAGATGCACAAGAGAAAGGCATGGAGAAAACAAGAAGAGAAGGATCAAAACAAATGAGGAAGAGAGAATTAATGAATCGGAGAAAGAAAGAGATTGCAAAAATGAGAAAGGCAAGAAAAGGACCAAAACAAAAGAGGAAGAGAGAATTAATGAATTGGAGAAAGAAATAGATGGTGAGAATGAGAGAGAGAAGAGAAGGATCAAAACAAAAGAGGAAGAGAGAATTAATGAATTGGAGAAAGAAAGAGATGGTGAGAATGAGAGAGAGAAGAGAAGGATCAAAACAAAAGGGGAAGAGAGAATTAATGACTCAGAGAGAGAAAGAGATGAAGTGAAAGTGAGAGAGAAGAGAAGGAACGAAACAAAAGAGAAAGGAAGAGAAAACAAAAGATCAAAACAAAAGAGAAAGAGAGAACTAATGACTCAGAGAGAGAAAGAGATGGAGTGAAAGTGAGAGAGAGGAGAAGGACTGGAACAAAAGAGAAAGAGAGAATTAATGACAGAGAAAGAGATGGAGGAAAGTGAAAGAGAGGAGAAGGATCAAAACAAAAGAGACAGAGAGAATCAATGATTTGGAGAGAGAAAGAGATGGAGAACAAGAGAGAAGGAAGGATCAAAGCAAAGGAGAAAGAGAGAATTAATAATCAGAGAGAGAGAAAGAGATGACAAGAAGGAGAGAGAGAGAAGAGAAGTAACAAAACAAAAGAGAAAGAGAGAATCAATGAATTGGAGTGAGAAATAGATGGAGTGAAAGTGAGAGAAACGAGAAGGATCAAACCAATAGCGATTGAAAGAATTAGTGACTCAGAGAGAAAAAGAGATGAAGTGAAAGAGAGGAGAAGGATCAAAACAAAAGAGACAGAGAGAATTAATGAATTGGAGAGAGAAAGAGATGAAGAGAATGTGAAAGAGGGGGAAGGATCAAAACAAGAGAGGAAAGAAAGAATAAATGAATTTGAGAAAGAGAAGGAGAGAAAGGAAAGAAGGGAAAGACTTTGAAAGGAAAGAAGGAAAAAAAGAAGGAAACAAGGAAGAAAAGACAGAAGGAAGGAATCTTTTCTTTCAGCTTCCCTTTTCCGTGCTGCTCTCTCCATCTGAGGATACTTCATTGTCGTTTCCTAATTATGAAAAACTTTTAGTTATCTTTTAAGGCTCCAGTTATATCCATTTGATTTTGAAATCCAACTCCGGGAGCGCTATTGCAGAGAGTAAGGCAGAATATAAAAGAGGTTTTAGAAAAGGGGCAGGTTTGTCATCTTTATTTAAAGGTCTATTTTTGGATGGAGTTTGTTTAAGATGAGATTGCAGGGAGAGAGAAAGTTAAAACGACCTGTGCATTCAATGCCTTTGTGGTGGTTACTTTTTGAAGTCTTCATAATAGCTACCCATCTAGGTCAAAGACTTCCCCCGCGGTCTCGAAAAAGAAATATTTGAACGTTTGCCATATAAAGATGGGTATATATTTATTTTCAGAACTAAATAGTGTTATCTAGTGCAGTGTTTCCCAACCAGTGTGCCGTGAGCGATCATCAGGTGTGCCGTGGGAAATTGGCACTCTCCCCCCTCCTAGCAGCCCCCTCACAGGTTTCCAGGAAACAAATTGAGCCTCTCCGCTTGGAAATGTTTTTGGTTTTTTTACTATTTTACTGGATTTTTCGCGAGTTCTCTCCCCACTCAAGGAACTGTTTATATAAGCTTCATGACATCCATAGTTAACTGGAAGCAAGTTTCACTCAGGGTGAAATTTCACAAAGGTCTGGAGAACAAGCTCTATGAGGAGCAGCTTGAAGAGCTGGGCATGTTTAGCCTAAAGCAGAGAAGGCTGAGAGAAGACATGATAGCCATGTATAAGTATGCGAGAGGAAGTCATATATATGTTGTGTTCCTCAAAACAGGCCCAGGTTTCACACTGAGTGTATAAATACATTTAAAAACATATTAACTATATGTATTACTGTGTTCGAGTGTAATTTTTGTATCATTTTGGTTGGTGGTGTGTCCCAGGATTTTGTAAATGTAAAAAATGTGCCGCGGCTCAAAAAAGGTTGAAAAACACCGATCTAGTGACAGGAGACAATGGAAGCTATGGTCTAGCAGGCTTCTTAGAGTCCAATATGCCCCCATCTCCTCTCTATTTCCAAAGATATAAATAGGGAGGTAATTTACTAATGAGTGGTTGTTATGATACAGGATTTGGCAAGATGGCATTATGAAATTGTATGAACGGTAAAAAATGTATGTTCCATGGATTCCTTAGGAAACTAAAATCAATCAATTGTAGGTCCAGAAGGAATGCAGTTCCTCAGCTAATATTATATGTTAGAGCAGGGGTGCTCACACTTTTTCACCATGCGAGCTACTTATAAAACAACCAAGTCAAAATGATCTACCTCCCCACTACTCAGAGAGCCATAAAAGCAAAGCATTTGGATATTTATTTCAGTGAGAGCCATATAATATATTTTAAGACTGAATTCAACTAAATGTGAGTATAATAAGCCCCTGAATTTATTCATAATAATAATGATGACGATGATATTATTCAGCCTCTACTACTACTACTAATAATAGTAACAATAACAACAATAGGTTCCCATATGGGCCATAGTGACGCCGGTCACGCCGCCGCCACGCTGACTGGCCGGCGCCAGGAGCCTGCGGGGCGGGACTGAGCCTCGCTCCCGCCCTGCCTGCGATCTACCAGGACGCTCTACGCGATCTACCAGTAGATCGCGATCTACCTAATGAGCACCCCTGTGTTAGAGTATATTATTATGAGTTACTTTCACTGTTGTGAAAGGCATTGAATAACACCCCTTTGCAGTATTCTCTTCCTCATTGAATGTCTTGGAGCAGCATTTCTCTCCAGATTGGATTACTGTTCTGCACTCTACGTGGGGCTGCCCTTGAAGACGGCCCAGAAGTTTCAATTGGTCCAACGGGTGGCAGCTAGCTCCCATCTCAAATGTTGATGTTTGGTGATTCAAACCCTGGTCTCTCATAATCCTAGCCCAATGCTGAAGTTAATACACCAGACTGACTTATACTGGCTATACACAGCTAGAGATATTTCTAATTTCTGAGCATTGTTATGCCACCCTTAAAATGGCATTGCCTGGAGCCACAATACCCTAGAGCTTTCAAGACTGGCTCAGTATCTATTTCTGTTCAATCGAGTCTTCTGGGTCTGACTTTCCCCTCTTGATTACTCACTTTCAGGAAGAGTAGATTCAGACCAACCCATAAACTGATTTCTTTCCTCATTAACTGCTAGCTTGGGGAAATATATTGTTACCCCCCTGTTAAGCAGGGTCAGATAGGAAAGATAGATTCAACTGGTCAAAATAATAGATTTTTCCTTCTCCATGCCTTAAAAAAGATAGACAAAAGTATCATGCACTTGGAGACCACCTTTTGTTCAGAATTATAGCAATTTGACAGCATTGCCATAACAGATCTTGGGTCCTGAGATAAAAGTGGGTAATCTATATACATAAAAATGTAATGTTCACTTGTGGGATTAAGATAACACAAAAGACACTGGACAAATTGACACCAAATTTGGATACAAGACACCTATCAGGCCAACAAGTGACCGTCACTCATAAAAACACTGAAAAACACAGCGGAAGGAACATAAAAAGCCAAAAAAGCAAAAAGATGCTACAGCGCATGTGCAAAAACAACTCCCCCTGCAAACAAAACACACAATAGCGTATTCACACTCTCTTCCGGACTACGGCTCCCAGCATCCCCTAGACCAGTGTTTCCCAATCACTGTGCCGTGGCACACTAGTGTGCCGTGAGCGATCACCTGGTGTGCCACGGGGAAACCTCTCTTCCCCCCTTTCTTCCCCCTCCTGCCAAACTCCTGCTGCTGCTGTTTGCGGGGGGAGGAGGAAGTGCTGTTTTCGTGTTTATGTGTACCAACTATTACTACATTTGGCATTGGCTGGACGTGATGGCCTTTCTAGTGACTGTGTAACAACTCTCCTGTTCATTAGTTATACACGAGGGACTCGTCTAATGCCCACCTGGAATGATATAGGAGCATATATATTGAAGGTGGAAGCCTCATTATTGTTCCATGAGGTGTATTGATGCATAATAACAGTACTAGTGGACTGCTTTGAAGCTATAGGGACACATTTTTTCTAAACACAGAGAGAGACTGACAGCTGTTGAGCAAGACCATCGTGTGTGTCTTTCTGCCATTCCTGCCAGGATATCTATGTTGTGTTCATCGAAACAGGCCCAGGTTTCACACTGAGTGTATAAATACATTAAAAAACATTAACTATATGTATTACTGTGTGAGAGTGTCATTTTGTGTCATTTTGGTTGGTGGTGCGCCCCAGGATTTTGTAAATGTAAAAAGTGTGCCGCGGCTCAAAAAAGATTGGGAAGCACTGCCCTAGACCAGTGTTTCTCAACCAGTGTGCCATGGCACACTAGTGTGCCACGAGCGATCATCAGGTGTGCCGCGGGAAAAGCTCTCTGCCCCCTTTTCTTCCCCCCTCCTCCTGCCGAATTCCTGCTCCTTGGGGGAAGAGGAGGAAGGGACGGGCGGCGGCAAAGAAAAAGAAGGGGCCGGGGCGCCGCCTCCTTCGGCCGTTTCCCCAGCCAACCTCCAATCCACCATGACTCCCACCATGACTCTCACCCCCCAGCTGTGGAGGAGGAGCGCTCAGCCCACAGCTTGCCAGCCTTGTGGGGGCAGTGCCAAGGGGCCAGCAATGGCAGAGCCAGCACAATGCTGGCTTGGCACTGCAGAGCCCCTCAAGGCTGGCAAAGCTGTGGGAGAACTGAAGCCGGGGGGGGAGGGGGCGGGGCCCGGCACGGCCTGGCTCCTCCCCCTCCCCCGGCTTCAGCAGTCCCAGCAGATGCTCCCAGCAGGCCACCATCCCCCAGCCATTCTTTACTGTGTGAACTGCTTACAAGCTGCAAGCTTAATTTATTATTTATTATTTCTTTACCATATCTGTATACCGCCTTTCTCAGTCCAGAGGCGACTCAGGGCGGTTCTTCTCTTTGGATTTCTTTGAGAGCATCCCAATCCTTGCATATTTCCAATGTCCTATTCCTGGACTGCAACTCCCAGCAACCCTCCAGATAGATAGATTAGATAGATAGATAGATAGATAGGAAGGTAGATAGGTAGATCAATCAGGAGGAAATTCTGGAAGTTGCAGTCCAAGTAGAGAAGAAAGAAAGGGGAGAAAAGCGAAGGGAAAGAAAAGATGGAAGGTAGGGAAGAAGAAAAGAAGGAAGGAAGGAAGAAGGAGAGAGAGAAAGAAAGAAAGAAAGAAAGAAAGAAGAGAAAGAGGGAGGGAAGGTTGGCCGCAGCAAGGCAAGGTGGGTACAGCTAATAATAATAATAATAATAGTTGTTATTATTCTGCCACTGTCGCCACCACCTTATGAAATCCAGGTATCTGAGCTCTCTGATAGAAAAGGATATAAATTTCACAAAAGTATTAACTCCCAGAACTCGATCGCACTGAGCCATGGTAGTTAAAGTGGTGTCGAAATGCATTAATTCTACAGCGTAGATGCACATGCGTACTGCAGCCGTCTGCGCCAATCGTTTCTAATGGGGCAATTAAGACCGACTCGTTTTTCGATAAATGCAATGAAGATTAAATTGAATCTCGAGAGGCAATGAGAGCCTAAGCGTTTCTTGGTGCGTCTATGTGCGGCACCCACTCCCAGTCTATAAAGTTAGCATCGAGAACGGCTGGATTTGGGAAGGCGACGTCTGTGCAAGCGGAGCCATCCACACCTGCCTCCTCCAAACATGGGCTCCTCTTGACGGTGTTGCCGTGTGCTCCTCCGCACATAGCAACCGCACTGTTCCCGTAGCAACCGGGCTATAAAAAGGATGCTCAACTTGGGGATATAGAGAGGGAGGAAAGAGAAGTTATACAGGGACCATGGCTGGCTCTGGAGGATGATCGCAGTCGGATTTTTGGAGCCGAGCGTCTGGCTTTGGGGCGAAGCACAGATGCTGGGTGGGAAGGGAGCAGTTGGGATATCTTGGCTCTTGGTTGCCATTTCATTGGCCTCGCTGCAGCAGTTGGCAATCGTTCATCCAACCTCCTTGGCCCAAGAAAAATGAGATCGATAGAGGGATAAGGATGTGAAGAAAGCCATCTAAATGTTCTGGATAGGTAGACATTCATGTTGGGCTCAGGCCCGGATCATCCATAAGGCCACACTAGGCCATGGCCTATGAGTGTAGCCATGGGGGGAGGGGCGCCAAATCCGGACCCCCAATTTTTTTTAAAAAATTATTTTTTTAAAAAAATGGCGATCTTCGGGCACTTCTGTGCCTGCGCACAGAGCGCCTACACACTCCCAGAGCCTCCAGTGCACTGTGCACCTGCCCCCACGCACATGTGTCGGCTCCTCCCACACTCCGACTCAGGCAGGCCACGTGGCACCCAAGCCGGTCCTTCCTTCATTCTGCTCCTCCTCCTTCCCCAAAGCCTCCCCGCTCTGCCAGGCCGGCTTGAGCGCCACGTGGCCTGCCTGAGTCGGAGGGTGGGAGGAGCCGACGCACGTGCATGGGGGCGGGCGCACTGGAGGCTCGGCTCCTCCCACCCTCCGACTTCCTTCCTTCCTTCTGCTCCTCCTTCCCCAAAGCGTCCCCTCCACCAGGCCGGCTTCGGCACCCGCGCAAGTGGCCCCGCCCCCCACAAGTGGCTCCACCCCTGACAAGTGGCTCCGCCCCCCACAAGCGCCCCTACCCCCGGGGCCGAGGCTTCCAGAGTGTGGCCTAGGGTGCCACAAACAGTTAATCCGGGCCTGGTTGGGCTCCCTAATTTACTTAATTTCAAAGTTTTGGGAACTTGGGCATGTGGCACTAGGGATGCACCTACACTGTAGAATTAATGCAGTTCAGTACCATTTGAATTGCTCAAGGCTATGGAATCATGGGAGTTGTAGATCTCCAAAATATTTAGTCTTCTCTGCCTCTCCGAACTGCAGCTCCCAAGATTCCATAGCCTTGAGTCACGTCAATTGAAGTGGTGTCACACTGCATTAATTCTGCAACATAGATGCACGTTGAAGAAGTAATTGCAGTGGTCTATCGTGGGAAAGGACAGCGGCAATGGCCTAATTTGTGGGGGTTGGTAAATGCAAATAAACAGAAACTTTACCACAGTCAACGAACCAAAATATACACTGGACCGACTATGTGACGAATGTTGCTGTCCTTGAGCAAGCAGGGATCACCAGCATTGAGGCCATGCTATTGAGAACACAGCTGCACTGGGCAGGGCACGTTTCTAGGATGGAGGACCACAGCCTCCCAAAGATACTACTCTACGGTGAACTCGTCTTGGGTCAGCGCAAGACAGGCGCCCCAAAAAAGAGATTTAAGTATTCCATGAAACAACATCCCAGGCTTGGCCAGATTGATCACCAACAGTGGTCCGCCCTGGCCTCACATCGGGAGGCATGGAGATGCACTATCCACAATGCTGCGGCCTCTTTCAAGAAGACACGCCGAACGAGTCTCGTAGAGAAACGACAATACAGAAAGAACCACAACTTGGAAACAACTTCACCCAAGCAGACTTTCTGCTGTGCTTTTTGCAACCGGACTTGCCTATCTCGGATTGGCCTTCTTAGTCATCAACACGCTTGTAGAAAGTGTGGGATGAGTCCTTCCTGAATTTGTATCTTTGTTCGCGAAGTAAAGCCAGAGAGAGAGAGTGAGTGAGTGAGTGAGAGAGAGAGAGAGAGAGAGAGAGAGAGAGAGAGAGAGAGAGAGAGAGAGAGACTTAGGTCCTCCAGATGACTATGGCACACACTGGAAAACTCAGCTCAATACTTTTTGGATCATATCTGTGGCTTCAACTAACTGATCTTACTAGAAACATATCCCCCCACAGAGAGGGATGTCTTCTTGTAAATTGAGCCCAATGCTCCAGGTCCTTCCTGCTTGACCAGCATTAATAAAACAAGATTTCTCCATCTTCCATATGCCAGGCAGACAGACCCTTTGGATATTTGAAGACGGCGATCGTATTCTCAGTCTTCCTTTCTCCAGGGTAAACTACCCAGCTCCCTTAACTCTTCTTCATAGGGCTTGGCTTTTCTTTTTTTTTTAATACTATTTTAGTCAGCCATTTATTTATTTATTTACTATATTTATACTTCAGTGCCACATCATACACACAACAATAAATATAACATGTCAAATTATAAAACAGTTAAAGCATATAAACAATAATAACATATACATACAATAATGCGAGTGAAAATATATTTAGTGTCTGGCTGCTTCCTACCTGGGGGAATCCTTTGTTGGGAGGTGTTAGCTGGCCCTGATTGTTTTCTGTCTGGAATTCCTTTGTTTTTTTTAGCATTGCTCTTTATTTACTGTCCTGATTTTAGAGGTTTTTTTAAAAAAAATACTAGTAGCCAGATTTTGATCATTTTCATTTTTTTCTCCTTTCTATTGAAATTGTTCCCCAGGCACGAAGCAGCCAGGCTTTGAAGCTGCAATAAATAAATAATGCTAATCAAAGAGGCCAATTGCAACATTCACTCTTTCCTGAAACAGACAAGAGTTCTTTCTCTCACCCTGGAAATTATTCCACACAGGCATGTAGCCAGGGGGGCTAGGGGGCAGCCCCCGAAATTCTCAGGGTGGTAAAAAAGGCCTTACTGGTACATTATTTAAACTGTTATGTTTATTCATATCATGATCTGATCACCATGCTCATTATATCCCACATTAATGGGGTTATTGGGATAACAATACAAAAGGTTTGCTAGGGTAGACCCTCTTCAACCCAGTCTCAGCCCCCCCCAAAACCAAACTCAGCCTCCCCCGAACCAAAATCCTGGCTACGGCCCTGATTCCACAGATATATAAACCTCAGTTGTCTAGTTTCCAACAGGCCTCACAACCTCTGAGAATGCCTTCCATAGATGTGGGCAAAACGTCAGGAGAGAATGCTTCTGGAACATGACCATACAGCCCGGAAAACTCACAGCAACCCTATTATTATTATTACTATTATGTAGCGCAGCTGGCTGGGAGTCAGCTGCATAAGATTTCTACTGAGCAAAAGGTCATGAGTTCAAGGCCTGCCCAGGTCAGGGTGAGCTCTCAACCACTTGTGTAGCTCGTTGTCGACCTTTGCAACCCGAAAGACAGTTGCATCTGTCAAGTAAGAAATTTCGGTATCAAGTTGTGGGGAGGCTAATTTGATTGATTTACAAGACCATAAATCTCCAGGAAGTGTGTAAAAGGAGTGAAGGAGTACAACAGCTCCCCCTGGTGGCCAGAAGCTGAAATGTTAAATTGCCTCTGAGTGTCTTGTCTTACATGTTTGTATGTCAAAGGGCATTGAATGTTTGCCTGTATATGTGCATTGTGATCCACTCTGAGTCCCCTGCGGGGTGAGAAGGGTGGAATATAAATACTGTAAATACATAAATAAATAAATAATTATTATTATTATTATTAGAAATAAAACAAGATTAGTCAAGGTCACTCTGCAGGCTGTTGTGTTGGATCACACATCGGACACTTCCCAAGTGTCTAGTACTGTGTGACGTATTGGCGAATAATGTGTGCAGATCCCAGTAGGGTGGCCTTTTGCAGCTGACAGGTGGTAATTTTGTCAGTGCCGATTGTGTTTAAGTTCAGGCCAAGGTCTTTGCCAATCACCGCTGGGAACACCTTGACTGGCTTGTGCCAGAGTCTTTGCAGTTTGATCTTTAAATCCTCATATTGTGTCAGCTTTTCCAGTTGTTTCTCTTCAATCCTGCAGTCGCCTGGGATTGCAACATCAACAATCCATACTTGGGTTTTTAACATGATCATGAGGTCAGGAGCATTATGCTCCAAAACTCTGTCAGTTTGAATTCGGAAGTCCCAGAGTCGTTTGACGTGCAGGCCCAGATTAAAACCTTTTTGCTCCCCAGGCCACACATTGGAATTACGCCCCCTTTAAGCCAACCTCTACCGCACCCCCCCCCCCATCCTTTCATCCGCTTGTCCCCCTTAGGGCCCCGAATCCAGCTCTCCCGGTGTGGCCCCACTAGGTCCGCCACAGGAGTTTCCCTCTCGGCAGGCACTATGGATGCAGGCATGGGGGAGGAGCCTCCTCCCCGATGCCGGGGCTTGAGGCACTTGGCTCCTACCCAGTATCGGGAATTGCAAATGCATTGTAGTCAGCAGCTGTACCGATGCCGCGCTTCTCCCCGATACTGGGGCTTGTCGCGTTGGGCTTCTCTCCTGTACTGGGGTTTGTGCATGTGCCATAGCCAGCAGTTGTGCTTCTCTCTCCAGTAAGGAGGAGTCTCCTCCTTGTGTTGGAGGAGGAATACCAGCTTTCATAGTGTTAGGGCATGCGCAGACTGCGCAATGGAGTTTCCTGTACTTGCACTGAAGGAGCCAGCAAGTGGATGCTGTTGTCATCGAGGGAGTTAATTGTTCCTCCGGTCGACGTCGACGCCAGTGTTGAGAGCCCCTGCGCATACGCCGTTTGCGCAACAATAGCAGAGGCAGAAGCTGGTATTCAGGAAGGGGCAGGGGCGGCGCCGAAAAGCAGGACCTCCAGTATCCTTCCTTCCTCATCTCCATGCGCGTTGCGTTTTTATTTGTTTCAACATTTTTATTTTTAAAAATTTGGTCCGTGATCTGCGTGCCCCCCCCCCCTTCAGCTTGCACCCTAGGCCATGGCCTAGGTTGGCCTTATGGGTAATCCTGGCCTGTTGACATGTTCATTTTCTGTAACTTTTTCCAGCTTGTGATCCCACTAGTTCTTTGTCGCAGGCAGATGGTATTTGTGGCACAAGTTCCAATGAATCATCTGAGCAAGGGTGTTGTGCCTCTGCTTGTAGTCTGTCTGCACGATCTTCTTGCAGCAGCTGAGGATGTGATCTATTGTTTCGCCTGCTTCCTTGCAGAGTCTACACTTGGGATCTGTTGTCGACTTTTCAGTTTTGGCTTGGATGGCATTGGTTCTAATGGCTTGTTCTTGGGCTACAAAATCAGGCCCTCCTTTGTCTCTTTTTTCAGAGTTCAATTTGTGAGCCACATCCATGTTTTTTCTTTGTCAATTTTGCCCTCAATGTTTCCCAGGAACTGTCCATGGAGAGCCTTCTTTGACTAGTTTTCTCTTCTGCTCTACGTTGTATTTTTATGGTATTCTCTCTTTGTCTTTTGCACTTGAAGCAGTTTTCTACTATTAACTTTCAGTTGTTGTTATGATTATGATTATTACTTCATGCTTATAGACCGCCACTCCCCGTGGGCTCAGGGCAGTTTACAACAGTGGCATTACACAATTACAATATAGATATAATAAAAAACAGATCATTACCTAATACTAGCTACAAACACACAGCACTAACTACAACAATAGGGCTAGAATCAGTAGTTCAGGTGAGGCCCATCGATGTTTGGGGGGCCAAGAGGGAAGACGAGATCCAAGGGGGTAGACCTCCAAACCTTGTGGGGTGACCCTGAGTCCCAAGGAGAGTCGGTCTTCCAGGAGGAGGGGGCAAGTCACGAGACGGGTGGTCAGACAGGTGGTTTAGGGCAGTGTTTCCCAACCAGTGTGCCGTGAGCGATCATCAGGTGTGCCGTGGGAAATTGGAACCTCTAATACCCTTTCTTCCCCCTCCTGCCGAACACTTTTTCTTCTCCACTCTCTTCTCTATTTTCCCCAAACTCCATCTGTGTTCACATTTGTGCATGTTGAGTATTCATGCCAAGTTTGGTCCTGATCCAACATTGTTTGAGTCCACAGTGCTCTCTGGATATAGGTGAACTACAACTCCAAAACCCAAGGTCAATGCCCACCAAACTCTTATAGTATTTTCTCTTGGTTATGGGAGTTCTGTGTGGGAAGTTTGTGTCTTTCTGCCATTCCTGCCAGGATATCCATGTTGTGTTCATCGAAAGAGGCTCAGGTTTCACACTGAGTGTATAAATACATTTAAAAACATATTAACGATATGTGTTACTGTGTTAGAGTGTCATTTTGTGTCATTTTGGTTGGTAGTGTGCCCCAGGATTTTGTAAATGTAAAAAATGTGCCGCAGCTCAAAAAAGGTTGAAAAACACTGGTTTAGGGAGTTCTCAACCCTAATAAATAGGGGAGTCGTTCACCTCTTTAGTTCACCTCCTACAGGCTGTGATGTTGCCGTTCGTCTCCAATTCCCGAAGCCCACTCCCCAAATGGTTCTGGAACGGAATCGTCAGTGGCGGGCCTCGCACCGCTGGGATCCATATCCAGAGGAAGTCAGTGGCGGCCCCACAACACACTGGGTGGGCTCCACTGCCCCAGCGCCATTTCCCAGAGCTCCTCCACGGCAATCATTGGAAGTGGTGCCGAGGGTGGAATGGCGCCGTTTCCGCTTCCTCCTTGTTCGGTGTCCACGCTTGCGCAGTCGTCCCACGGCCCTCGTGGGGGGGGGGGTCAGTCCAGTGACGTCAGCTCCGGGAGTGATCTCCATGCTGGCTTCCCCAAGGACATGCGCCATCTTCGGGAAGACTCTCGGGACCTCTCTCCCCGTGTGAGAGAGACAGCTGTGCCGATGGTGATCTCCTGCTACTCGAGACAACCTTGGGGGATCGTGGTCCTTCTCCAGGATCTTAGAGATGTTGAAGGCCTCCAGATCTGGGGCCTCCAGATCCGGCCCGGCCAACTCTTCCTCGACTCCCGGATGCTCGGCAGAAGTATGTGACTCCACCATTGCTCTCCATTCTTCCCCCATAGGCTTCTCTTCCATAGCTCTCCATTCTTCCAAGAACTTCTCAACTGGGAGATCCCAGGAGCAATCCCAGCATAGCTCTGGGGACTCACACCGTGGAGGGTCAGGGTTGGAGACTCTAGGCTCAGGTCCAGAATGAGTAGGTTGCGAAATGTTCAAACTCCTCAATAACTCGCCAAAGTTTGTGAAGCAATGTGTCAGCCGATCATACTCTTTGCCTTATGTTAATTTATACCCTTTATCTCCCCAAAGGGGCCTGAAAGCGGCTCAAAGATGACTTCCCCGTCCTCATAGGATGGGGTCCTACATTACTATTCATGCCGTCAACAATTGCATTTGATTGGGTTTTTTTGCCACCGCATCCCATTGTTTAACTACTAATGAGTCATGCTTGGCTTGTGATCTACTAAGACCCCCTATGCGCTTTTGACATATACTGCTGACAAGCCAGGTGCCATCCTTCCTGTATTTATGCATCTGATTTTTCCTGGCTAAATATACGCGGGTGGGTCAAAAAGTAATGCCTCCATCACTCTAACTTTTCTTTCTTTCCCAACTACTGGACTGTTGATGCATGATATGATAGAGGTAACATTTATTTACTGATATAGTATTTTTCTTTTTCCGATTGACAGATTAGAAGCATGAATCTGCAGCTAAAAGGAGTCGTTGTCATTGAAATTCTGGCAAAATAAGATTGTGCACCTAAGGAAATCCATCATTGCTTGAAGAATGTTTATGATTTGGCTCCTTTTGACTTTTGCCTGTTTGGATCTCTATGTGGTTTCAGATTCAATGACTCGAATGACGTTCAAAAAGCTTTCAAATCATGGGTCACAAAGGAAAACCATGGATTTTGATGCCTGGGATAAGGGTAAAGGTAAAGGTTTTTCCCCGACATTAAATCCAGTCGTGTCCAACTTTGGGGGTTGGTGCTCATCTCCATTTTTAAGCCGAAGAGCCGGCATTGTCCATAGACACCTCCAAGGTCATATGGCCAGCATGACTTCAAGGAGCCGTCAGTGGCAGTGGGTTAAACTTCTGAGCTGCTGAACTTGCTGAGCAAAAGGTTGTAGGTTGAAATCCGAAGAGCAGTGTGAGCTCTCCAGAGGTTGTGAGGTCTGCGGATGCCTGCCATAGATGTGGGCAAAACGTCAGGAGAGAATGCTTCTGGAACATGGCCAGACAGCCTGGAAAACACACAACAACCCAGGATCGATTGTAGTTGTTATTGTTGTTGTTGTTGTTGTTGTTACAGAGCTCCTGGCGCAGTGGGTTAAACCACTGAGTTGCTGAACTTGCTGATCAAAAGGTCACAGGTTCGAAACCAGGGAGCGGGGTGAGCTCCCGCTGTTAGGCCCAGCTTCTGCCAACCTTGCTGTTCAAAAGCATGCAAATGTGAGTACATCAATAGTTACCACTCTGGTGGGAAGGTAACGGCGCTCCATGCAGTCATGTCGGCCACATGACCTTGGAGGTGTCTACAAACAACACCGGCTCTTCAGCTTAGAAATGGAGATGAGCACCAATCCCCAGAGTCAGACACAACTGGACTTAATGTCAGGGGAAAACCTTTACCCTTACTTTACCCTTATTGTTATTATTTTACTGACACAAAAACACAGTATGACACAGTAAACGATATATATATATAGATTTCAAATCACAAAATCACAAATCAAACACTTCCCAGGCGTTTAGGGCTGTGTGATGTATTTTCAAATTATGCATGCAGATCCAAGTAAAGTGGCCTTTTGCAGTTGACAATCATTATTATTATTATTATTATCATTATCATCATCTCCAATTCAACCCCACCTTTCTCGCCATAGGTACTCAAAGAGGCTATCAATGCTGTGAAATCCTGGGAATTGCAGTTTTACAAGGTCTTTAGCCTTCTTTTGCCAAAGAGGACAAACTACACCTCCTGGGATTCCATAGTATTGAGCTATGGCAGTATAAATGGTGCCAAACCCCATTAATTCTACAGTGTAGGCCAGAGGTAGGGAACCTATGGCTCGGGAGCCAGGTGTGGCTCTTTTCATGATTGCATCTGGCTCTCCAGAGCAGCCCGGGCCTCGGTTTCCCAGCATGCAGCGGTGAGGAGTGACTCAAATGCACCACGACGGCAGCTTCCTCACCGCCATCACCGTCTCTTCCTTATACCCTGGGGCCCTGCACCCTCTTCGCCGGGGATGGCGGAGCCCAGCGGCAGCGTCCTTGTCTTCCTTTTTGTCCTCCACCACGGGCCTCGGGGGAGGTGGAGGAGGCGGGCCTGGCCCTGGCACCGCGGGCCCGCCCTTGTTGCCCCCAAGGAACGCCCAGCTCATCACCCTCATCGTCGAGCAGATCAAGAGCTGCGGCCTCTTCGAGGCCTTCCGGAGAGACTACCCCTCGCCAACGTCAACACCAAGGTTCGCCTTGGCCCCGCACCCTCCTCCCCCTTCCTTCCTTCCTTTCTCTTCCTTTCTTTTTCCCTCTCTTTTTCTTTCATTCTTTTTCCTCCCTCTCTCCCTACCTTCTTTCCTCCCTCCTTCTTCCTTCCTTCTTTCCTTCCTCTTCTATTCTTTTCCCCCAAGTCTTCCTTTCCTTCTCCTTCCTTTCTTTTCACTTCCCTCTCTCTCTCCCCTTCTTTCTTTTCTTCTTTTCCCTTCATTATTTTACTTTTTCCTCACTCCCTTTCCTTTTCTTTTCCCCACCCTTTCCATTCTTCCCCATTTCCTTCTTTCTTTTCCCCTCCTTGTCTCTCTCCTGCTTTTCTTTTCTTCCTTTTCCATAGTTCGTTCTTCTTTTCTTTCTTTCTTCCTCTCTTCCTCCTTCCTTTATTTCCTCTGTCTTTCTGTCTTACTTTCCCCCTTCCTTCCGCCTTCTCTTCCTTCCCAGAGTCCTGAGCGTGCCTTCTGCAGAGCCAGGTTTGAAGTGTCCCGTCATTCTGCCAAGGGAATCCTTTTCTCATAGTATGTACGTATATACTCACATTTAGTTGAATTCAGTCTTAAAATATATTATATATTATATAGATCTCACTGAAATAAATTTCCAAATATTTTGCTTTCATGGCTCTCTGAATCAAAAAGGTTCCCGGCCCCTGATATAGGCACACCCTAACTTGTAAATCTACGGCGATAGATGAATCAGTAAATCAAGTAGATCAACAGGTACCGCTCTGCCTGGAAAGTAACAGTGCCTGGGATAAACGATGGCGCAAATGTGTCCAAATTGATGGCGGCGACTATGTTAAATGGTGGTATTCTCCTCTATGGGTCTGAAACATGGGTCACCTATCACCAACACCTATGACTCCTTTTTTTTGTGAAATGTATTTATTGAGTTTTCCGTGGTGCGCGACCACTAATGGAGGGGTGGGGGAGGGTGGTGATGGGAGTTGGGAATGTGAAGGGATGGGGTATACAAAGACTTCGAGCGTAGCACAAGAGAGTACTTGGTTATTAAGTCCCAAAGTTCTCCAAGACAAGGTATGTCAAATGGATTATGCTGTACGCTTTTCCTTGACATATTATTAAAGGTCATTTAGGTCTATTGTGCATTTAAATCTCTCATTTTGCATATAGTTTTTAAAGCACGACCAGTCCGTTTTGTGTTTTTTGTTGTTCAAATTTTGGGATATAGCTTCCATCTGGATCATATCAAGCCTATGACTCCTTGAACACATTCATCAGCACTGTCTTCGCACAATCTTGAATATACACTGGACTGACTATGTGACTAATGTTGCTGTCCTTGAGCAAGCAGGGATCGCCAGCATTGAGGCCATGCTATTGAGAACACAGCTGCGCTGGGCAGGGCACGTCTCTAGGATGGAGGACCACCGCCTCCCAAAGATACTGCTCTATGGTGAACTCGCCACGGGTCAGCGCAAGAGAGGCGCCCCAAAAAGAGATATAAGGACTCCCTGAAACAACATCTCAGGCTCGGCCAGATTGATCACCAACAATGATCCACCCTGGCCTCACATCAGGAGGCATGGAGACGCACTCTCCACAATGCTGCGGCCTCTTTCGAGAAGACACGCCGAATGGGTCTCGAAGAGAAACGGCAACGCAGAAAGAACCGCAACTTGGAAACAACATCACCCGAGACTTTCTGCTCTGCTTTCTGCAACCAAACTTGCCTATCTCAGATTGGCCTTTTTAGTCATCAACGCCCTTGTAAAAAGCGTGGGATGAGTCCTTCCTAAGAATCTTCGTTCGCAAAGTAATGCCGAGAAATGTTAAATGGTGGTATTGTGTACAGGACAGTTCAGGCTATGATCTGAAGCCACTTCTGCTGTTATATGTTCATTCATAACGTTTTTTTTATCATAGGAGGCAAAACTTTTTGACCCACCCTCGTATGAGACCACAGCTTTGAAATGTTGCCCTTTGGAGGCAGAGGGATTCGGCCCTCTGATTGTGGCCTGATTGCCGTGCTCAAAATCCTGAATTTTTCGAGCTCTGAGATTGTTTTTAAACCTTTGTCATAGCAATATAGAATGGTTGTTTTGGGTAAACAGCCGTGTGATTTAGAGGTCAGAAACACTCCTGAGTTCACCCAGGCGATTTTTATAGGTGAGATATAAGCGAACAAATCTTAGCTTATTTTTTTATCTGCTCTTCTCTTTGCTCTTCTGCTTAATCCTATTGATTTTATGTTAGCCGTGGCCCTGACATCTATTCCGATTAGGTGTGTTATATGAATGATCCTGACAGAGATAAAGGGGTGGGCAGATAAAAGATTGACAGATAGGTTGATCAATAGATGATAGATGGAGATAGATTGACAGATAGATAGAATTGGATTAGACTAAATTAAACTAGGTTAGATAGACATCTCTGCTTATTCTCTCCTTTGTGTTTTTAAACACCCTTTTCCACCATAACATAAGAAAGGCAACCAGTTACTATACATCATAAAGCGGGCTGATAGATGGACAGATGGATTTCTATATGAACAAGATCCTAGAGCAACATTTCTCAACCTGGGGTCAGGACCCCTGGGGGGGGGGGGTCGCCAAGGGGGTGTCAGAGGGGTCACCAAAGATCATCAGAAAACACAGTATTTTCTGTTGGTTCAGAATGCTCTTTGATTGTAGGTGAACTATAAATCCCAGCAACTGTGGACTCAAACAATGGAGCTGGACCAAACTTGGCACAAATACTCAATATGCCGAAATGTGAACACTGGTGGATTTTGGAGAAAATAGACCTTGGCATTTGGGAGAGTACATCCAGAGAGTACTGTGGACTCAAACAATGATGGATCTGGACCAAACTTGGCACAAATACTCAATATGCCCAAATGTGAACACTGGTAGAGTTTGGGGAAAATAGACATTGACAGTTGGGAGTTGTAGTTGGTGGGATTTATAGTTCACCTATAATCAATGATGGATCTGGACCAAACTTGGCACAAATACTCAATATGCCCAAATACTCAATATGCCGAAATGTGAACACTGGTGGATTTTGGAGAAAATAGACCTTGGCATTTGGGAGTTGTAGTTGCTGGGATTTATAGTTCACCTACAATCAAAGAGCATTCTGAACCCCATCAATAATGGAATTGGGCCAAACTTCCCACACAGAACCCCCACAACCAACAGAAAATACTGTGTTTTCTGATGGTCTTTGGTGACCCCTCTGACACCCCCTTGGCGACCCCCCCCTGGGTCCCGACCCCAGGTTGTGAAACGTTGCTCTAGGATCTAGTCAATATAGAAATCCATCAGTGTTCACATTTCGGCATATTGAGTATTCGTGCCAAGTTAGGTCCAGATCCATTGTTTGAGTCCACAGTGCTCTCTGGATGTAAATATCTGATAAGCTGGATGTATTTTCATTCACTGGACCAAATTTGGCACAAATACCCGGTACGCCCAAATATGAATACAGGTGGGGTTGGGATTAATTCTGTCATTTGGGAATTGTAGTTGCTGGGATTTATAGTTCACCTACAATCAAATAGCATTCTGAACTCCACCAACAATGGAATTGAACCAAACTTAGCACACAGAACTCCTCTGACCAACAAAAAAAATACTGGAATGGTTTGGTGGGCACTGACCTTGAGTTTGGGAGTTGTAGTCCACCTACATCCAGAGAGCACTGTGGGGTCAAACAATGATGGATCTGGACCAAACTTGGCACGAATACTCAATATGCCCAAATGTGAACACTAGTGGAGTTTGGGGAAAATAGATCTTGACAGTTGGGAGTTGTAGTTTCTAGGATTTATAGTTCACCTACAATCAAAGAGAATTCTTAACCCCACCAACAATGGAATTGGACTAAACATGGCACACAGAACTCCCATGACCAACAGAAAATACTGGAAGGGTTTGGTGGGCACTGACCTTGAGTTTGGGAGTTGTAGTTCACCTACATCCAGAGAGCACTGTGGACTCAAACAGTGATGGATCTGGACCAAGATTGGCACAATAACTCAATATGCTGAAATATGAACACTGTTGGAGTTTGGGGAAAATAGACCTTGACAGTTGTAGTTGCTGGGATTTATAGTTCACCTACAATCAAAGATCATTCTGAACCCCACCAAGGATAGAATTGGGACAAACTTCCCACACAGAACCCCCATGACTAACAGAAAATACTGTGTTTTCTGATGGTCTTTGGCAACCCCTCTGACATCCCCTTGCGACCCCCTCCCCAAGAGGTCCCAACCCCCGGGTTGAGAAACGCTGGTCTAGAAAAACCAACTTTTTCAAGTTCTGTCCAAAGTTTCCCAGCTGAGAAACTTTCCCTTTCCCATCTCAGAAGGTGGAGGAATTATGTACCAATCTTCTATTGGTAAGGGCAAAATAGCGCAGAGCATTTAATCCACTTTGGCTCATGCGGCAGCTGCCAGGGGTTGTCCGGCACATTGGGGGACTCCAAAGCAGTGGAAGAAGAGCCTAATGTTGTCGCCTTGCAGGGATGGAAAAAAACCCACCAGGAACTCTGTTCTCCAACACAAACATTCCTGTAATTAACGTAATCGCCTCATTAACTGTATCTGGGCGAAACACCAATTAAAACATCTGGGAGGCTCAGTCTACTAAAGGACAACAATGGGCCTCTGTTAGCATTCCTTCCCTTTCCGATTGAGGGTTTGGAGCCTCTTAATAGCTGCTTGAAGCTGATCTGAATGACTAACACAAACCCACACGGAGGCACGCTTGCATGCACACATGTGGTCTGTTCAGTGGTGGAAATCCATGTGATTGCCTTACAATTACTTAAGGAATTACATAACTAATTCATTGGTGTTGTTAACAGCCATCGAGTGACTTCGATATCTGGAGACACCGTAAACGAGAGACCCACAAGTCATCAATAGCTCACATCAAGTCTTTCAGACTCCGGGCCATGACTGCTTCTGGCCCCTTCTACACTACCATATAATGCAAATTATCAAATCAGATAATCCACATTATCTGCTTTGAACTGGATTATATGAGTCTATACCAGGTACGGGCAAACCCAGGCCCGGGGGCCAGATGTGGCCCCTTTGACTTTTTTCTCGGGCCTTCTCTTTCTCACGTCTTTCTTTCTTTCCTTCCTTCCATCCATTCTTCCTTTCCTTCCTTAGCTCCCTCTTTCTCCCTTTCCAACCTTTTGCCCCTCCTTCCTTCATTTCCTCTTTCCTCCCTCCTTCCCCCACTCCCTTTCTCCTTCCTTCATTCCTTCCTTCCCTCCATCCCTCCCTCCATTCCCTTCCACCTTTCCTGCCATCCATCAATCCCTTCCACCCTTTCATCCTTCCTTCCCTCCCTTTTGTCTTTCCTTCCTTCTCTTTCCTTCTTCCACCCCTCCCTCCCTTCTTTTCTTACCTCCCTCTTTCTCCCTCCCTCCTTTCCTTTTCACCCATGGGTCTGAAACATGGGTCACCTATCGCTAACACCTATGACTCCTCAAACACTTTCATCAGCACTGTCTTCGCACAATCCTAAATATACACTGGACCGACTATGTGACTAATGTTGCTGTCCTTGAGCAAGCAGGGATCACCAGCGTTGAGGCCATGCTATTGAATACACAGCTGCGCTGGGCAGGGCACGTCTCTAGGATGGAGGACCACCGCCTCCCAAAGATACTACTCTATGGTGAACTCGCCACGGGTCAGCGCAAGAGAGGTGCCCCCAAAGAAGAGATATAAGGACTCCCTGAAACAACATCTCAGGCTCGGCCAGATTGATCACCAACAATGGTCCACCCTGGCCTCACGTTGGGAGGCATGGAGACGCACTATCCACAATGCTGTGGCCTCTTTTGAGAAGACACGCCGAATGGGTCTCAAAGAGAAACGACAATGCAGAAAGAACCGCAACTTGGAAACAGCATCACCTTTCTGCTGTGCTTTCTGCAACCGAACTTGCCTATCTCAGATTGGCCTTTTTAGTCATCAGCACGCTTGTAAAAAGCATGGGATGAGTCCTTCCTAAGAATCTTCGTTTGCGAAGTAATGCCGAGAGATGTTTTCTCAGATTTTTGTGGTAAAATTAGGTGCCTCGGCTTATACTTGGGTCGGCTTATACTTGCGTATATATGGTACATATATACTCTTTCTCTTCCCACTCTTTTTTTTAAACAGGCTAACGACAAACGAATGTTGGCAAATGTGACCTTTCGGAAGCCTTGCAATGCTTACTCCATTGGCTGCAAAGATGTGCCAGGACCTTCGTCCCTGGGCCAAATTTGATGATGAATGAAAGAACCAACAAGATGTGGGACATCTGCCTTCTGCTGGTTGGCAGCCACAATTGGCAGCCAACTGGAATGGATCCGTTTTATTTTATCACATCGCAAAGCCTCCCTGTACACAGAGTGCCACAAAACCCAAGTTTGTCACAACGTGAGTGCTTGGCGCCGGACTGCATTCGGCCTTCTTCACTTTTGGGCCAAGTTCCTGCCTCTATGTATGCAAAATAATGCGCTGCCTAACAATAATAATAATAACAACAACAACAACATTTAAACTGAGTCCCAACTGCATTCATTCTCCAGTGTATATACACCCAGAGAAGAGTATGGACCTTGGGAAACTATGACTTCCAGGACTGTACAGCATGGAGACATGGAATAATAATAAAAAGAAGAAGAAGAAGAAGAAATGGGTCCCAACTGTATTTATTCTCCAGTGCAGATGCATCCAGAGAAGGGTATGGACCTTGGGAAACTACAACTCCCAGGACCGCATAGTATGAAGGTATGGTATTTAAAGTGGGGTCCAAGAACATCCATTCTATAGTGTAAATGCACCTTGAGAAGGATATGGATCTTGGAAAATTATGACTCCCAGACATAGCATAATAATAATAATAATAATAATAACAACAATAACAAACAATGGCATTAAAAATGGGTCCCGACTGCATTTATTCTCCAGTGCAGATACACCCAGAGAAGAATATGGACCTTGGGAAACTATGACTTCCAGGACTGTACAGCCTGGAGACAGAGAAGAAGAAGAAGAAGAAGAAGAAGAAGAAGAAGAAGAAGAAGAAGAAGAAGAAGAAGAAATGGGTCCCGACTGCATTTATTCTCCAGTGCAGATGCATCCAGAGAAGAATATGGACCTTGGAAAACTATGACTTCCAGGACTGTACAGCATGGAGACATGAAGAAGAAGAAGAAGAAGAAGAAGAAGAAGAAATGGGTCCCGACTGCATTTATTCTCCAGTGCAGATACACCCAGGGAAGACTATGGACTGTGGGAAACTATAACTTCCAGGACTGTACAGCATGGAGACATGGAGGAAAAAGAAGAAGAAGAAGAAAATGGGTCCCTACTGCATTTATTCTCCAGTGCAGATGCATCCAGAGAAGAATATGGACCTTGGAAAACTATGACTTCCAGGACTGTACAGCATGGAGACATGAAGAAGAAGAAGAAATGGGTCCCGACTGCATTTATTCTCCAGTGCAGATACACCCAGGGAAGACTATGGACTGTGGGAAACTATAACTTCCAGGACTGTACAGCATGGAGACTTGGAGGAAGAAGAAGAAGAAAATGGGTCCCTACTGCATTTATTCTCCAGTGCAGATGCATCCAGAGAAGAATATGGACCTTGGAAAACTATGACTTCCAGGACTGTACAGCATGGAGACATGAAGAAGAAGAAGAAGAAATGGGTCCCGACTGCATTTATTCTCCAGTGCAGATACACCCAGGGAAGACTATGGACTGTGGGAAACTATAACTTCCAGGACCGTACAGCACGGAGACATGGAGGAAGAAGAAGAAGAAGAAGAAAATGGGTCCCTACTGCATTTATTCTCCAGTGCAGATACACCAAGGGAAGACTATGGACCATGGGAAACTACAACTCCCAGGACTGCATAATATGAAGGTATGGTATTTAAAGTGGGGTCCAAGAACATTCATTCCATATGTGTAAATGCTCCCAGACAAAGGTGTGGATCTTGGGAAACTATGACTCCCAGGATCACACAGCATGGAAACATGGTATACTTACATCTTACCTGTGTCACCAACAGCATTTCAACCTAGCTTTCCAAGGACCAGCCCCCTCTCTGCAAACACACTCACTTTGTGCAGCTCTGGGTCTGCATCACTCGCATTTAAGGAAGGAGGTTAAAGTCTGCAAGCAACCCAGCATGTTTTTTTCCTGGGTCTTATTAATTGCCTTTTTAAAAAAAATATCCTTATGAATGATTTAGCGCTAAGGAAAAAGTGCCTTCCCCCTCCCTTTTGTGGAAACCTCAAAGAGACGTCTTTCCGGAGGTTCCATGCCGCATGTATTTATTTAATTTCAATGATTGATCAATTAAAAGCCAGACAGGTAATCTATAAAAAGAAAGGAGTTGACAGCCCTTAGTTAACTTGTTTTGCATATTGTTCTGTGCCGAAGGCGACACAGATCTATTTCAGGGCTTTCTCGCCTAAACAGACACCTCCCTTAAGGAACAACAGGTGTCTTTAAGGTCCCATGGAGCTCTTTTCCTCAAGCGCTTCTATATTAATTAGCTCTATTTCCCAGGTGCCTGATTGCAAGGTGAGAGCAAACATGGGGTGCATCTATACGATGGAATTAATGCAGTTTAGACGGCATATATATAGGCTATCGCAGTGTTTCCCAACCTTTTTTGAGCCGCGGCACAAGTTTAACATTAAAAAAATCCGGGGGCACACCACCAACCAAAATGACACAAAATGACACTCTAACACAGTAAAGAACAGCTGGGGGTTGGTGGCCTGCTGGGAGCAGCTGCGGGGAGTGCCAAAGCCAGGGAGGGGGTGGAGCTAGGCTGTGCCATGCCCCGCCCCCTACCCCTGGCTTCACCTCTCCCAGCAGCTGCTCCAGCCTTGAGGGGGCAGTGCCAAGCCAGCGGTGCCAGAGCCAGCATAATACTGGCTTGGCACTGTCCCCTCAAGGCTGGAGCAGCTGCTGGGAATGCCAAAGCCGGGGGAGGGGGCAGAGCCAGGCCGTGCCATGCCCTGCCCCCACCCCCAGCTTCAGCTCTCCTACAGGCCGCGCCATGCCCTGCCCCTCCCCCCAGCTTCAGCTCTCCTACAGAGGAGGAGCATGAGCAGTGGACGGGCTTCAGTGGGTGGGGCTCCTCCTCCACGCGGCTTCAGCGAGCGAGGGGCAAGAGTCATGGTGGGAATCATGGCGGATTGGAGGCTGGCTGGGGAAATGGCCGAAGGAGGCGGCGCCCCGGTCCCTTCTTTTTCTTCGCCACTGCCCTGCCCTTCCTCCTGCCCCAAGCAGCAGGAGTTCGGCAGGAGGGGGGAGGAAGGGGGGCAGAGAGCTTTTCTCGCGGCACAGCAGGAGGTCCGTCACGGCACACTAGTGTGCCACGGCACACTGGTTGAGAAAGACTGGGCTATCGTACTGATGGCAGCTTGTTCAACTTAAGCCGTCTGAGGGCTCACACTAAGACTCTAAACTATCTAGTCCGTGAGCTGCTTTTTGCAAACGATGCTGCCCTTGTCACCCATTCAGAACCAGCTCTGCAGCATCTGACATCCTGCTTTGCAACAGCTGCAGAGTTGTTTGGGCTAGAAGTCAACCTGAAGAAAACGGAAGTCCTCTACCAGCCCGCACCACAGGAAGAACACCATCATCCCCACGCCAGCATAGGCAAATCTGTGCTTAAGTCAGTTCAGCAGTTCACCTTCCTGGGAAGCATCATCTCTTCAGACACCAAGATTGATAAAGAGATTGATCACAGATTAGCAAAGGCATAGAGTGCATTTGGGAGACTTCACAAAAGAGTCTGGAGCAACAAACACCTGAGGCAAAGCACCAAAATAAGAGTGTACAGAGCTATTGTACTGTCTATTCTCCTTTATGGGTCTGAAACATGGGTCACTTATTGCCAACACGTACGACTCCTCGAACGCTTTCATCAGCGCTGTCTTCGCACAATCCTAAATATACACTGGACCGACTATGTGACGAATGTTGCTGTTCTTGAGCAAGCAGGGATCACCAGCATTGAGGCCGTGCTATTGAGTACACAGCTGCTCTGGGCGGGGCATGTCTTTAGGATGGAGGACCACCACCTCCCAAAGAACTCACCACGGGTCAGCGCAAGAGAGGCAGCCCCAAAAAGAGATATAAGGACTCCCTGAAACAACATCTCAGGCTCGGCCAGATTGCTCACCAAAAAGGTCTACCCTGGCCTCACATCGGGGGGCATGGAGACGCACTATCCAAAATGCTGAGACCTCTTTCGAGAAGACACGCCAAACAAGTCTCGTAGAAAAACGACAACGCAGAAAGAAGCGCAACTTGGAAACAACATCACCCAATGAGACTTTCTGCTGTGCTTTCTGCAACCAGACTTGCCTATCTCGGATTGGCCTTCTTAGCCATCAATGCGCTTGTAGAAAGCGTGGGATGAGTCCTTCCTGAATTTGAATCTTCGTTCGCGAAGAAAAGCCACCATAACCTTTTCTGATTACCTGTTGGATTTTGCCTTTCTTATCCCTTTTGGTGATTTCTCCTTTTTATATGTACTATGTAAATACGCCAAGCCTTGTCTTCTATTGTTCCTCTATCTGTTCATTATTGTGATCATACCACAGACCCAGTAACAATGGTCTCCTTTGCAGTTGCAAGACCATCAGAAGATCTCAGCTGGATCCGACCAAAGGCTTTTCTGTTCCTACAGTGGCTAACAGCTGCTTTCAAGAAGCCTAAAAGCAAGATAGGAATGCAAAGCCTCCCTCCTACTCATGTTCCTCAATAACTCATTCAGAGCTATAGTGGATCCAATAGAGAAGAGATTATACAGCCCTCAGAAAAGGCAACTGCTACTCTTGTCTATGAATGGATGCAATCCCCCTTTTAAACCGTGCAAAGGAAAGACACTCCGGAAATATTGTAGCTGCAAATTTCACGCTTTGATGACTCATTTTGTTTATTGAATTTACGTCAAAGAGTTCTGTAGGCAGCGAACCGTAATAAAATGCAGATACAAATGTTGTTGTTGTGTACCTCCAAATTGTTTCCAATTTACAGGCATGGGTTTTATCACAGGGTTTCCTGGAGAGATTGGTTCAAAAGAGTTTTGCCATTGTTTTCCTGTTGAGGCTGAAAGAGTATGATGTGTCCCAGATGGGGCAATGTGGTTTTCCATGTCTTGGAGTTCATTCTACACAGTAGAATTACAGTAACCCAGTTTGATACCACTTGAACTGCCACAGCTCAATGCTATGGAGTCCTGGGTGTTGTGCTTTATACATTCTCTCTTACCAAGAGTGATGGTGCCCCACCAAACTACAAATCCCATGATGACATAACATAGAGCCCATAGTGCCAGACTGCTTTAATTCTACAGCGTAATTGCACCCCTAGTCGCTCAAAGTCCAATACTCGAAGCACTACACCATATTGGCTCGATAGTATACAAGATGACAATTGAGACATTTTTAAATGAGTAAAAAGTGTGTGTGTGTGTGTGTGTGTGTGTGTGTGTGTAGTGGAAAACACCCTCTACCATATAGTACAGAGTGTTTTCCATGCTTTGAATCTCCCACTGTTCATCATCTATCCATCTGTCCATCCTTTCATCCATCCATCAATCTATCAGTCTGTCATCTACCATCTATTAATCTATTACGTCTATTAATCCATCAATCTATCTGTCATCTACCATCTATCTCTCTATCTTTCCTCTATCTACCTATCTATCTATTTATCTATTTATCTATATCTATCAGTCTGTCATCTCTCCCTCTCTCATCATCAACACCATCTATCTTTACCTATCGAACTGTCCATCAATCTATTCGTCTATCTATCTATCTACCTCTACTTATCTATCTACATGTCTGTCACTCTATCAGCCCACCCATATCTATCTACAGTATCTGTCTATCTATCTATCTATCTATCTCTATCTATCTATCCATCCATCCATCCATCCATCTGTCATCTATTTCTACCTACCTACCCATCAATCTATCGGTTCATCTCTCTCTCTCTCTCTCTCTCTCTCTCTCTCTCTCTATATATATATATATATATATATATATATATATATATATACACACACACACAGTATATCCATCCATCCATCCATTCTTGCCTATCTACCTGTCCATCAATCAGTCTATCTATTTATCCATCTATCTATCTAAATATTCATCCATCTGTCATCTATCTATTTCTACCTACCTACCCATCAACCTATCACTTCATCCACACGCACGTGCGTGCGTGCACGCACACACACACACACACACACATATATATCTATCCATCCATCCATCAGTCTGTCATCTATCTCTGCCTATCTACCTGTCCATCAATCTATCAGTCTATCTCTATCTAAATATCCATCCATCTGTCATCTACTTCTACCTACATGCCCATCAATCTATCAGTTCATCCATATTGATCTATCTATCCATCCATCCATCCATCAGTCTGTCATCTATCTCTGCCTATCTACCTGTCCATCAATCTATCAGTCTATCTCTATCTATATATCTAAATATCAATCCATCTGTCATCTATCTTTCTCTACCTACATACCCATCAATCTATCAGTTCATCCATATTGAGATCCATCTATCCATCCATCCATCAGTCTGTCATCTATCTGCCTATCTAGCTGTCTATCAATCTATCATTCCATCTCTGTCTATCTATCTATCTATCTATCTATCTATCTATCTATCTAAATATCCACTCCTCCATTCATCTGTCATCTATCTATCTCTCAAAGTTCAACCCTTGAAGCACTACCTCATATTGGCTCAATATAGAAGATGACTATTGAGAAATTTTAGAAATCATATTAAATGAGTAAAAAGGTCAACATATAATGTACACACACACTATACAGAGTGCTTTCTCTGCTTTTAATCTCTCACTGTTCAGCTTCATTGAATGACCCCAGGCTACACAATTTTCATTACTCTACACCTCATATTCAGCTTTCCTCTTTCTCACCTTTCTTTTCTAAACTGAAAAGTCCAGATGTTCTGACCTTCTTGCTCCAGAGTCACCTCTCTGTGGCCCTTTCCCCCACCTTTTTCCCTCCTCTCCGATGCCCTGGTGGAGATGCAATGACCAGAAGAGCACACTCAGACTGGCGTTCCATTCATAATGTATAAACCTGGCTTAAAGGAGAGCTCCCAACAAAATCAACAGGGAAATGGGGGCAGTTATATACAATAATAGAATAAGAAGTGACTCCAAGGGCCATCCAGTCTGACCCCATTCTACCAAGCAGGAAGACACCAACAAAACCCTCCCGACAGATGGCCTCCCGACAAAAATCCTCCAACAGGCTCCAAGGGAGCATATTCCACTGTCAAAACAGCTCTTACTATCAGGATGCTCTTCCTAATGTTTGGGTGGAATATATTTTCCTGCAATTTGAATCGATTGCTCTGTTGTGTCACATTCTCTTGAGAACATTGTCACTCCCAATATGTAAACATGGGTCTCCTTTCTCCTCTCGACCTTCTCTCCTCCAAGCCAAATATACTCGCAGGCCCGGATTACCCATAAGGCCAACCTAGGCCATGGCCTAGGGGCGCAAGCCGAGGGGGGTGCAGAATCACAGACCAAAATAAAAATAAAATGTTGAAACAAATAAAAACGCCGTGGCCGGCCCCTGGGGTCTCTCCCAACTCAGCAGGACGCGCCCCCCAGGGACGCCCCTGGCCGCTCTCCGCATGCCTGTTGCCCTCCCTCCCCATGGTCCTTCCCATCTGCAGGAGCAGACGGGGAGCCTGCCTTCCGAGTGAGCAAGTGAGCAAGAGAGTGAGCGAGCGCGAGACCCATGCGTGTCCCCCGCTCCCTTGCGCGTGCTTCCCCATGCCTCCATCTCTCTCCCCCTTTCATTGCGGAGCCAGAAATAGCCTTTTTTCTGCCCCAAAACGGGTGGGTGGGTGAGTGGGCTAGCTTCCTAACCATTTGGGAGGGTCCCTTTTCAGTTGCCTCAGTTTCCCCGGCAGCACTGATGGAGAGAAAGAGAGGAGGGGCCGTGGGCGGGGAAGGTGGCACCACCGGCCGCTTTGACAGCGTCAGCGTGTCTTTTTTCCTCCCCCGTTTCCTCCCGCTATTGCCCCCGCCCCCTTTTCCTCCTCTTCCTCTTGCCCCCCCGCCCCCACCCCATCCTCCCCACTCCCCTCCCTTTGGTTCTTTCTTCTCCCTCCGCACGTCAGAGGCTGGCCTTTTAAATGCTTTCCTCGAGGTGGCCCGGCCCGGCCCCTGGCTCTCGGCTGCCCGGGACACTCCTCCTTCCGCCTGGACATGGAAAGCGCCTGCCAGAGCCTCCTGGTGGCCTTGGCCTTTCTGCTCTGCTGCCCGGCGGGTAAGGAGGGGACCCGGCCCTTTCCCGGGGGGGGGGGGGGGGGTGTGCGGTAGAGGTTGGCTTAAAGGGGGCATAATTCCAAAGTGTGGCCTAGGGCGCAAAAAGGTGTTAATCCGAGTTGTAGTTCACCTACATCCAGAGACCACTGTGGACTCAAACAATGATGGATCTGGACCGAGATTGGCATGATAACTCAATATGCTGAAATGTGAACACTGGTGGAGTTTGGGGAAAATAGACCTTGAATTTGGGAGTTGTAGATGCTGGGATTTATAGTTCACCTACAATCAAAGAGCATTCTGAACTCCACCAACAATGGAATTGGACCAAACTTGGCACAAAGAATTCCCATGGCCAACCGAAAATACTGAAAGGTTCTGTGTGGGGGTTCTGCATCGGAATCGAGAATGGTCATGGGAGTTCTGCGAGTCCACAGTGCTCTCTGGATGTAGGTGAACTACAATTCCAAAACTCAAGGTCAATGCCCACTAAACCCTTCCAGTATTTTCTGTTGGCCTTGGGAATTCTGTGTGCCAAGTTTGGTTCAATTGCATTGTTGGTGGCGTTCAGAATGGTCTTTGATTGTAGGTGAACTATAAATCCCAGCAACGACAACTCCCAAATGACAAAATCAATCCCAACCCCACCAGTATTTATATTTGGGCGTATCAGGTATTTGTGCCAAATTTGGTCCAGTGAATGAAAATATGTCCTGTATATCAGATATTTACATGATGATTCATAACAGAAGCAAAACTACAGTTATGAAGTAGCAACGAAAATAATGTGATGGTTGGGTGTCACCACAACATAAGGCAGTGTTTCCCAACCGGTGTGCCGCAGTACACTAGTGTGCCGTGAGCAATCATCAGGTGTGCCGTGGGAAAACCTCCAATATACACTTTCTTCCCTCTCCTGCCAAACTCCTGCTGCTGCTGCTTGCAGGGGGGGGAGGAGGGAAGGATGATGTCACTCGGGCCCCGCCCTCTTCCCAGCAGTCGCCATTTGAGGAGGAGGAAAGGCCGGCAGAGAGGCTGAGGTGAGCGGAGGGAGGGTCGGAAAGGGGTGGAGTGTCCCCCTCTCCATGAGGAAGAGGCCCGCCCATCATTATTTGAGTCCACAGTGCTCTCTGGATGTAGGTGAACTACAACTCCCAAAAGTCAAGGTCTATTTTCCCCAAACTCCATGTGTTTTCATAGTTGGCCATATTGAGTATTCATGCCCAAGTGTGGTGCAGATCCATCATTATTTGAGTCCACAGTGCTCTCTGGATGTAGGTGAACTACAACTTCCAAACTCAAGGTCAATTCCCAAGCAAACCCTTTCAGTACTTTCTGCTGGTAATGAGAGTTCAATATGCCAATTTTGGTTCAATTCCATTGTTGCAAGAGTTCAGGATGCTCTTTGATTGCGGGTGAACTATAACTCCCAGCAACTACAACTCCCAAATGACCAAATCCATTTTTTGACTGATGGTCCCTCCTTGGGTTAGTATTAGTATGTTTTGTGACCAAATTTGGCAGCAATTTGTCCAGTGGTTTTTGAGTTATGTTAATCCCACAAATGAACATTACATATTTATATACAGTATATATACTCTATACTGTACAGAGAGAGAGAGAGAGAGAGAGAGAGAGAGAGAGAGAGCAGAACAGCACAGTCAGAAAAGCAAACATCACAGGGAAGCATGTCTGCATCGGGAATGTGGCGCAGCTGGCTAAGTGTCAGCTGCATAAGATCTCTCTGACCAATAGGTCATGAGTTCGAGGCATGCCCGGGTCAAGGTGGGTGCTCGACCTTTAAGTTGCATCTGTCAAGTAGGAGATAAAAGTACCACATTAAGTGGGGAGGCAAATTTTGACTGAATTATGAGGCCATTAAAGAACTCCAGAAATGCTGAGGAATGCGGAAGGAACAACAAGAGACGCTGGGAACGCTGAGAGATGAGGACTGCGCCAGCTCCCCCTGGTGGCCAGAGTTTGCCTCTGTTCTTCTATATGGGATTGTCTGCTAAGTATGTGTATCTGTAATCTGCTCTGAGTCCCCTTCAGGGTGAGAAGAGCGGAATATAAATAAAGTAAACAAACAAATAAATAAATAAATATAAGAGGGTGAACATTAGGAAGAACTTCCTGACTGTGAGAGCTGTTCAGCAGTGGAACTCTCTGCCTCAGTGTGTGCTTCCATCTGGCTGCTCTCTTTCCAGCCGGCTTCCCTGAGGACTGGGTACGTTTTCCCTGAGGACCGGGTGACTGCGATAAAAACTAAATACAGAGAGAGACTGACAGCTGTTGAGCAAGACCTTCATGTGTATCTTTCTGCCATTCCTGCCAGGATATCTATGTTGTGTTCATTGAAACAGGCCCAGGTTTCACACTGAGTGTATAAATACATTTAAAAACATATTAACTGTATGTATTACTGTGATAGAGTGTCATTTTGTGTCATTTTGGTTGGTGCCGTGCCCCAGGATTTTGTAAATGTAAAAAATGTGCCGCGGCTCAAAAAAGGTTGAAAAACACTGACATAAGGAACTGTATCAAGGAGTCTTGGCATTAGAAAGGTTGAGAAACACTGTTTAAGAGAAATAAAGACCATCTCATGTTTATCCCAAGTGGGGAAAAGATTGGGCATGCGAACTGAACACTTTCCCCATTCTGTGCTTTCAGAGATAGACTCTCAACACTTTCCCCATTTCCGTGTTTTGGGAGATAGTACAATCCGACACGCCTGGGACCTCTATTTCCTTGAGCAGCCCAGAAGAAAAAGCTCAGGATTAGGGATAAGGAAGCATTATCAAGCGTTGCCGCATTGTCCAACAGAAGGAGAAAGGATTATGGGCACTGTTTGGTTTAATTTCAGACAACGAAGGCACCCAAGCTGGCAGCATTAATGCCCATTTGACTCACAACAAAAGGGTGGAGGTAAAGGAGGGGGGCAGGAATTAGTCAACATTCAATGGATCTTTTCTCATTAATTCCCAGGCCAGCTTCCTAAATGGATTGGGAATTAGCCAAGGCTCATTGAAGAGGCGTGGAGTTTAATACCCTCCAACGCAGCAGCCAGAGAAAGGGCCAAAGTGCTTTACGCTCTCAACCTGAGCGAATGCCGCACACGATCTCGATGGGATCTCCTCACACAACAGAAGCCAGCGATATAGAACCACTCATGGGCCACACTGACAATATATCCCAAAATGGTAGTCTTTCAGTGGGATTCCCAGATTATGGGATGCTTTTTTCCAGTCCTCAGGACAAGAGGGAGGAATCTCAGGGTAAGAACTGCTCGTATATGTGTCTTAGTTTATCCATCTGATTGTACCATAAAGGCTGTTGCTAGGTGGAGTGGCCCTCTGTGTTGTCACTGGCTTGGCTGTTGCTTGGTGAAGTGGCCCTCTGTGATGTCACTGGGAAAGATTAGTGACATGTATATGAGGGAAGGAGGAAGGAAGGAAAGAGCCATGTTGCCTTGAATATTTTGTGACAGCTGGAGAAGGGAGAAAGAGAGTAAAGAAAGAAAGAAAGAAAGAAAGAGGGGGGAGAGAAAGAAAGGGAAGGAAGGAAGGAAGAGAGGAAAGAAGGAAGGAAGGAAGAAGAGGGAGAGAGAGAGAAAAGAAAGGAAAGGGGAAGGGATGAAGGAGAAAGAGAGAGGGAAGGAGGAAGGAAAGAACCATGTTGCCATGAATATTTTGTGATAACTGGAGAAGGGAGGAAGAGAGGAAAGAAAGGAAGGAAGGAAGGAAGGAAGGAAGAGGGGGGAAGGGAAGGGAAGGGGAAGGGAAGGGGAAGAGAGGGAAAGAGAGAGGGAAGGGAAAGAGAGAGGGAAGGGAAGGAGAGAGGGAAGGGAACGAGAGAGGGAAGGGAACGAGAGAGGGAAGGAGGAAGGAAAGAGTCATGTTGCCATGAATATTTTGTGAGAACTGGAGAAGGGAGGAAGAGAGGAAAGAAAGAAAGAAAGAAAGAAAGAGAGAGAGAAGAGGAAGGGGAAGGAAGGGGAAGGGGAAGCCGCACAAACCCCAACCTGAAACCTCCCTCGCTCTCTCTCGCTCGCGCTCTCTCTCTCTCACTTGCTCTCTCGCGCTCTCTTGCTCTCTCACTCTCTCTCTCTCTCGCGTGCTCTCTTGCTCTCTTGCTCTCTCGTGCTCTCTTGCTCTCTTGCTCTCTCTCTCTTGCTCTCTCATGCTCTCTCTCTCTCTCGCTCTCTCTCTCTTGTGCACGCCTTTGGAGCAAGTTTGCATCCGCTGTGCTCTCCCCAAGCCTCCTGAGGAGACCTTCAGAGCACAGCGGAGCTTTCCAGCTGGTGGGAATGGGGACCTCGGAGGTGGCGGGATGGTGCCTACTCGCCTTTCTCTTCTGCTCCGGAGGCACCATGGCGAAAGACAGCCAAGTGTAGGTCTGAGTAGTGGGGGGGGGGAGGGGGGATAGAGGTTGGCTTAAAGGGGGCGTAATTCCAAAGTGTGGCCTAGGGCGCAAAAAGGTGTTAATCCGGGCCTGCCCAAGACCCATCCTGAAGAGTCGGCACAGGGCTTGGCCTCATGTTGGCCACCCTGAGTCCCCATTGGGGAGATAGTAGCGAGGTATAAATAAAGATGATGATGATGATTATTATTATTACATTATTAATATTAATAAACCTGGAGATATTTCCACCCAGCTGTGAAAAGCAGGGTGAGAATTGAATTGCAGGCAGACAGGGGCCGAGACCATCCACCCCGCCATGTCCCCCGTTAACAGCCCCAGAGAGACTCCATGCTTATGGGAATGAAACATAAGCATGCTGCAAAGGAATCCTTGCAGAAGCCACAGACTCAGCCGAGGGAAGATTAAGGGAGGCCGCGTTTACAGTCTAGGGAACAGCCTTGGGGTGACAGCACAAGATACAGGAAGGATGGAAAATGGATAGAGGAGATCGCTTCTCTCAGTATCTGTTTTTTCTCTCCTTCCCTTTTTCGGACCCAGGAGAGAAAGGCGTGAAATACATTGCTTTCACGCCGCCTCCCAGGCAGTTCTTGCACATATTTATCTGCTGCTCAGTAGCAGATTGGGATTTGTTACGAGGACATGCGGTGTATCAGATTTGGGTGTTGCTGGCACAAAATTACCCGCACAGCAGGGGGGCCGTTCTGCTATTTCAGCACACACGTGCAAAGCGAGGCACTGCCTGTCAATCAGTCTATCTATCTATCTATCCATCTATGTATCTATATCTATCTATCCTACTTCTCTACTTGTCCATCAATCTATCAGTCCATCTTCTCTCTCCCCCCCGTATTCATCAATCTATCAGTCCATCCATCCATCTATTTGTCATCTATCTATAATCTATCTATAATCTATCTACCTATCTCTATATAACATCTTCATCGGTCTATCCATCCATGTCTGTCTATCCATCAATCTATCAGTCTATCAATTATCTCTCTCGCTCTCTTTCTATGTATTGCTTTATCTATATCTATACCTATCTCCCTGTCTAGCAATCTATCAGTCTGTCATCCCTATCTCTCTCTCTCTCATCATCATCATCATAATCATCTCCTATCTTTGCCTATCTATCTGTCCATCAATCTATCAGTCCACCCATATCATCTATCTAAATATTCATCCACCTGTCTATCCATCAGTTTGTCATCTATCTATCTCCCTGTCCATCAACCTATCATCTATCTATCTATCCTATCATCCATCCATCCATGCCTATCTATCTATCTATCTAAATATCCACCCACCAATCTGTCATTTATCTATCAATCCATCTATGTATTGCACTCTGTCTGTCTATCTCCCTGTCCATCAACCTATCATCTATCTATCTATCTATCCTATCATCCATCCATCCATCCATGCCTGTCTATCTATC